>DWLO01003306.1:0-11161 GCA_018245335.1 Dalla quadristriga | reverse complement strand
ACGATGTTTTCCTTCACCGAAAGCAGATGATATTCAATTACTTGATACGCACATAACTTAGAAAAGTCATCGGTGCGGGCCTGGGATTTGAACCCCGGACCCTCCGAATACGAGGCCGAAGTCTTTACCACTAGGCTATTATTACTTTATACTTGTATGCAATGTCTACCCGTAACAGCTGTTTTGAATTTTCAATTGAAAATTAAAATTATAAATGAAAATCCATTTATTACGCCTATCAGTCTGTCCGTATAAAAATTGGATTGGTCATGCCACAAATGATGCTAACGATATGGCGAGAGCTGCTCTCTGGCTTCTACAAATAACCTATTTGCAATATTTTTTATCATGACTATTGCTTTGTGTGACATAGTTTTGGTATAGATATAAAACGGTGAAAAAAACAACATATAGAACACTTTACAGTAAAAATCAATATTTAGTTTGAATGCAAATTTATCACTTCAATAAAACTCTCTTGCTTGAAAGATTTGATATCCAAATATGAAAACTGATCCATGCTTTGATTAGACTAGCTTAGCGATCAGTGAAATCACAAAAGCAGTACGATACGCTTACGCTAGTTGCTAAATGACTCTCGTCGTACCTGACTGTAACACATTTTAAATTCACACAATGACAGGGCCAGTACACTCGCACCGTGTAAACAGTCATTGCATTTGCATTAATTCATTAAACCATTTAGTGTTATTACATTTACATGTAATACTATTGTCGTCCCCCAAAGGCATATTTATACTGGTGCCGCAATAGATGTTAAACCATATTGCAGGGAGGCGGCGACACCTCACAGCCAGTGGCTCTCACAAGCTTTGTCGTCCTTCTGCACCACACTGCTGGACTCGCTAGACCCTAGACCCTTAACGCCAAGCAATAAGGTATATTTTTGTTTGACACACGCTGGTTCATAAGTCCTTTAGTTTTTAGTTAGAATCCAAAATAAAATAATATGTATTTCTTGGACTTTATTCTGTATCACTATATTAAATTTGTATTTTAATTTGAGGCACTAGTATGGTAAATTTTTTGGGTTATTACATAACAAACATAACTGCTGTAATTTGTTATTGGACCATAAACAGAATTTGATATTCTGGCCAGTTATATTAGATATTTTGTCAGAGAAGGTATATCCTAAATCTACTTCAGTTAGCCTTACTTGGCTTTAGCAATTTAGTATACTAGTTTAGAAGTAAAAATCTAGGAGACTGAGTTTCAAGCTTGCGAGACCTACATAGTATTCGATTGAAAGATGATCGGTTTGCAGGCGAGCCAGCCCGAAAGACAAGAAGAGGGGCTGTCCAACGGCCTCAACCACAAGCCGGCGCCCGCCCAGCAGACCAGTGCTACCACTGCTCCGTCCACGAATTCCACTACTTCACAAGGTTGATATATCATACCACCACTTGTATCGCATCCTTACTGTACAAATCCAAAATACTTAATTCATTTCAAGAAATAATTATACATACAGTTCGCAAGGGACAGAGGGAAATAGGTTGGAGACCTGTATTACGGGTTGCCCCGTTCATCCACCGGTACTAACAGCTACTTACCATTGAAATCAAAAAGTGGCTTATTTTTATATAAAATATTTTATAAATAGTTGATAAAACGTCTCTGTATCTGTTGGCTCGCAGCCTCCCCGACCAGAACGCGGATACTCCAGCAGTTGGGCAAGCTGATGACGACGTGTCTCGTTCTGAGGATCGACGATTTCACCGTTTACAAGGTATGTTTTGCTTAGAAATTAAATAAAATGAAAATTCATTGAACGATACCCATGTAATGGCAACGACAGGCCACAGCTCTCTCCCCACAATTGAGGGGTCCTGAAGCATTTTTTTAAAATGGGCAGCCAACTAGTCAATACTTTATCGTTTAATCTGCCGTCCTATCTTCCTCTTTCCTACTCTTGGGTCTTGAGAACTTGGGTATTGGCTCTTGAGAATACGTGCGGATAGATAATATTGAAATCGCTTCAAATGAGATACTTTTAATCAGCTATCAATACACGATAACTTCATAGAATTTAAAACGCTTACACTCGCACCCCAGCACTATGCTTCCCTGTGTTGCGGGTGGCATACACACAGAAAACAACACACACACAGAGTACAAACACTGATCTGCCAAATAAATGTTTGCCTCGGCAGGGGATCCCGAACACACAGCTTGTCAGTTGAGAGTCTCTAGCCAACGAGCCACGGAGTCGACAAATTGATATGAAATGTACCATACATGACGTTAATAACGAAAAACTTAAAATAAATTTTAATCATACTGAGAAATAAAATTTCGGTTCTTATTCCGTTAAATCGTTTATAGGAATGGCTTGCAATGAATAGTGCTTGGTGTCAATATACCCATTGCGTCACAGGTGTCGACCGGCTCGAAGGCCCGCGAAGCCCCCCGGCCGCTGCTGAGCGCGGAGAAGGCCACTCTCCCCGGCGACGCGGGGCTACTGCACGCGGAGTTGACTTTCTTCTACTACCCCGGGGACGTGTGCTTCCCAGGTTAGAACTAAATCTTTTGATTCTTTCTCCTTTGTGAGTGTCTATGGTTAGACAAGTGGTACTCCAACAGTTTTTTTTATTTTTTTTTTTCGAATGGACAGTTGCTATTGGCCCTACTGGCCTTTACAGCGTCACCGAACAGGGTAGCGAGCTATAAGCTACGCCAAATGAAGACAAAATACGAAAGGAGGTGTGGCTCTCCAACAAAGCTTAACATCTGATCAAGATTACAACCGAGACTAACTTCTGGACCGCCGATCAACGGAAACGCTTATTGAACGGAGACGGGGAGCCTATTTTCACATGGCCGCCACGAGTTATCCACAAATGACCGCCTAAACCAAGTTCCGTATCTCGCGGTTGGGGTATAGTTTAGGTTGCCGTATGGTTACGTAACAGAATACAATTATTGTCACCACCCCTCTTGCCGCGGGTGTGGTACGAGGCGACTAAGGGAATGTAACGGAGAACGAGCTGCAGCGTCCTCTGTGCAGCAACTATCATCTACTGCGATTACTAACTCGCCTGCCCAGCGTTGTGATTATGGACAAATCCTCCTATTTTCGGGAGAGGCTTTTAGTTCAGCTGTGTACTATAATAGGCTGATGATAATAGTTTAGTTTGGCGAAAGCGTCCGTAGTAGAACTAGCTGGCTTCAGGCTGCAACATTGCCGGAACCTGACTTATTAATATGGGACCCTGTTCGGTAATTCTATAATTGCCAATAGAGCCAACTGTTACTGACCCACCAGCATCCCGTGGCCCTATCAACCTTCTGGTTATACGGGCCTAATCGTAGGAGGGTACACCGGTCACAGCTTCAGCTGATAGTTCCGGTGTAACTCCTTCTCTCCCTGCTACTGACCATTAAAAAAGAAGCTTCAAGTTAGCTACTTCATCCCCGCAGTGCCGGCCCCGAAACTATACGTGCAACTGAGCCCGGTACGCGTGGCCGTGGACGTGGCGAGCGTGGTGTGGCTGTGCGCGTTCCTGCCGCACGTGGCCGACGCCGCCGCTGCTGCCGCCGCCACGCCGCAAGCCGCCGGCGCCTCGTACGTGGACGTGCGCGCGGAGGCCATCATGCCCAAGGTCAGTGAGTGATTGATGTATACAGCGCATACCGAGTGCGGATGAGCCAAATGTCGTCAGTTTGCGTCGTAAAAACAAATTGTTTTACTAAATGAAAGCTACCATTTACAGATCATGTAGATTTAAGTTACTTTATTTATAAATACATAGCATTTAATATTTACTAACATAGGTTTTAAGTCTCTGTATACTAACTAACCCATGGACCTGGTTGTCCGAATAATAAATAAATTGAAATTGAAAGCTCATAACCGACAGCACAATATCGCGCCGTTTTTTTTTATGTATAAAAAGTGATAGAAATGATGGTTACATGTGATGAAACTATGCGTGGTTCTGTAAAAGGTATCATACCCGAAGGCTGAGATGGAGTTTATATCGTTTATACTATACGCTTTTTTTAGGAACTACTATTTCCGTTACAGATAGTATTGGAAGCTGGCGCCGAACACATTTCACAACAGCGAGATCGACCCAAGGAGTTACAGATATGCACGGCGAGAGCCACTATTACAAACGTTCGGGAATCTTCCAGAATTAGTAGGTTTTTAATCTCTAAGCTTTATTAATTAAAATATGACAAGACAAAAATAAAAAAAGTACATTCATAAAATTTTATTTATGGCCAATAGATGGTCAAAAGTGTCTACATTTACGTGAACCAATAAAGTTGATCCGTGTTTCGTTTACCGATATTGACAGTTAATCGATTTAATTACATCGATCTGATTGGTAAAACGACGTTTCTGACTCCATCATCAGACACAGCCGGCAGCAGAGCAGACCTCGCGAGTATAATATCGGCGCTGCGACAAACGGCGCCTCCTCGCGGGGACTTCCCGTGCTGTTCGGACGACCTGGACCCCATACACGAACAATTTATACTCCATGCCGATAGTGAGTATACACTCCTGCACTCAAATTAGTTGTGTCGCGGATGGCAGACACAAATGACCAAGATCCTAAAACAAACATTTATCGGCCAGGCTGGTATTTATTTGCTTCATTTGCTATGTTTCAATTTAATACTACTCATAACGGTAAAAGCAGTACAAGAGCTTGCTTTCAAAGATGAGAAATCAGTTTGCTATTTGGTAGAGGGCTCCGTGCCCGAGCGTCGGAAGTTCTTGACCGACAAGTCATAACGACTGCAATAAACGACCGGGAACGTCTGTTTTTTCTTTCAGAAATGTATAGTTTTTGACCTATTATCTGTCCCCGTCTATTAAAGCTAAGTTATTAATCAATATAATATTGGTCCATAGACCTGGACGACATTGACCGTGGCACGGAAATCACGCCAGAGCTGCTGTGGCGCGAGAACCGCTCCGTGTGGTGCGCGCGCGTGGAGCCGCTGTGGGCGGACTTCTGCGGCGCGCGCGCCACCAACTACAAGCCCGCACCCTTGTTGGACGCCACGCCGCTCACTGCCTGGGTATTATCAAAAAAATATATTAATTTATTGGGAACAGAGATACATACAGCACAATACAACATTATTACAAAGTATTCTTGAACAATAACTTAGATTTTAACATTTTACACAACTACATGTCATGTTGCATCCCTTGTCTCAATTGTCCCTATTTATTGTGTTCACTGCCCTGTTGCTACCCTATATATAACGCTACGCCCCTCGAACCATGTGGCTCTTAAACAACATGGCCATATATTTTTTTAATATGTTGCAGGACATTTTTCCCAATAACAATAGATGCTACTGCTACTACAATATTTTGCAGTAAAGTAAGAGTCTATGTGAGGTTATATACAAAAGAAAGAGCAGACTAGTTTCGTAGGCTAACTTCTATTGAATGGTCTGAAATTTGGCCAGTTTGTAACGATTAGGTTTTTCTTGGGGTTTATCGTATTGCAACACATTAAGTTATTATTAACGTTGAACCTTTTTAATTTAAGTAATTTCTTGCAGCTGTGTTTCGAAGAGGGCTTCTCCCGCATATGGGTGGTGGGGCGCACGTGCGGGCTGGCCGGGCTGCAGCTCAACCACTACCAACTACTGTTCCTGCTGCGGCAACTGGAGAAGATCTCGGAGCTCGCCGCTTGGCTCGCGCACCAAGCCGCGCGCCTTCCCGACGCCGATGTGGGGTACGTGTGTCTTCTTTGCAACCCATAGTGGCTCACTGCAGGATACGGGTCTCCTCATAACTGAAGAGGTCTGGAGCGTACTCCACCACGCTGCTCCAATGCGAATTAGTCGCCAACCCGATTGACGGAAGTTTACAGACCACCCAAACGCTAAACGACTGTTATCTAACGATAACAGCCGGGGCTGATGGCTTACCGAAGCATGGAAGTGCTCAAGAAATTTTGCACCCGCCCAACTGCCAGCCGAGACCGGCGTGGCTGAACATCCACGCGACCACTTCTCGTACGTGTGTTTTCGTTATAAGGATTGTCTTGAAGCGAGACCCGTACCATGCAGTAGGCTGGTAATAACATGACAATTGGAGTCCAGTAAGATGTCCAATTGATAGAGGCTATATCAAGTTGGGCCGGTCCTTTACAAACCCAGCGAATTACTTTTTTGTTCACAGATCAATAGTCGTAGGCCTAGTAGTTCCAGCGACAGAATTGACCCTAGTTTTGCCCTCCAACTGCCCTGGCCTGGAGTCATCCAGGGACCTTGATAGTGTGCCGTTAGATTCCTCCAGCCTCAATGACCTCAAACTTGGTAAGTAGTTGATAAGTCAACAAGAGCTACTTTTATGTGCCAATGCTTTACCCCTGTTCGACGTAGAGTGTGGAGCCTAAACTTACATGATGATACCATGAAATATCTACATAAATTAGGGATAACGGTGATGTTAAGAAACTTGTCACTCTTTTAGAGGTAATTTCAAAATGCTGTTAATACCATAAGACGAGCCTGTTAACGTGAATATGGTTTTGAGTACCTGTAGAATATAAATTTTAAGATAAATTAAAATATGTATGTCTAAAATATCAGTAACTTTAGTGTCGAGAAACTTAAGGAAGCACAAGTTATATAGTATAGTTACAATAGTATAGTTTTACAATCTTTGAAAATGTTAGAATATGCAAGCGAGAGGGAAATGAAAAAGATCAACGCTCTTAATCGATTAAACGTATTCTGCCTCTCATTAGTAACGTATATTTTAGGATCTGAATCAACCATGGCCCCGTCAATGCAAGATAGAGACAGCGGCATGCTGGCCACTCAGGCGTCCATCGAAGTGTGCACAGCTCAACCCCTGCCCGCGGAGGAAATGCCCCCGCCTAGTCCTGGGATCGGTGGGTTTGGTGGTTAGTACTCTTACTAGAGGCGCTCCCACACAGCTGTTATATTTTGTCATACAACGTTTTGTTACATAACTTAATATCACACAAATTCAAACGCAAAAGCGTCTTTAAAAAGAAATATGTATGTATGTTCCATTTTCTAGACTGAAAACTACCGATCTCCAAGAAATGCTGGAGATATAGTTTATTGCCGTTATAACAACATTACCATATTAAAGTGTTCTTAAGGTATGATGTAACGAACACTGATGAACAGCGGTAGATATTCTTTATAGACATTAAAAAGATTCTAATCTGGTTTCCTGTATGTTGGTATTATACTTAAAAGATATTTTGGATTTCAATCAATAGGTAAATCGGTGGAAAGTAGACGTGATAATGATAATCGCATCTTGCCAATTGATCTCCATCAGAAGAAACTCCATGACTTGGTTAATTTACGTGAGTACATAACCAGTGCGTCCTTAGTGCGTGCGGAGATTTGTGTGTATAAGTCTGACAGAGTTCTGTCTGTGGAAGCTTGAGATGTGTGTCTTCATTTCAACGCGTCTGTGGTGTGCCTCTTTTCGTACAAACTTTGCACGTGTGTGTGAGTTCATATGTAAATATGCAGGCATGTAAAGATTGCAGTCCTACATCCACATATAAACACACGCATGCACCCAAACACACACAGGACAAGTAAACTAAAGCAGGAGTTTGGCAGAAAGATAAGAAGATATCTGTACTTAATTTGTTAAATAAATAAATAAAAAAACTGAACAATTATGTCGAAACAGTGAGCGGCATGTAAGTAGACCGTTTACCCTCGTACACTCCTAAAGTACTCTTTAAGTACTCCTTACGTACTTGCACAACACTGTGACAAAGTGTTGTGCAAGTACGTAAGTATATTCTACATCTGTATAACGTTAAAACGCCTCTACCGTCAGGTTTCTCGTCGATGCGTCGCGGCTTCAACTCGCTAGTGACGTCCATCGACAGTGCGTTGACGCGCGACGACGCGCGCAGCGACGCCGCGTCCACCGCCAGCTCGGACAGCGAGCGCTACGTCGTGGTGGGGCTGGCGGCCGAGTCGCCGGACGACGCCGATGTCGCCTTCAGGTACGCACGTCACCGCGTACTGCATACGGGTGTGTAGGATTGTGGGTACAAGCTAGCAACCTAGTATAAACGGATCACAGAGGTTTTGACTCATGCCTCATATGCTTATGCGATAATTATAACATACACTTGAAGCATGTTGTACTTAACAAACTTATTTAAGCATCATTTTGTTACAGGGATTTTGAACACGGGCGAGTCTCCAGCGGTGTGGAGGTGGCTGCGGAAGTGGTGGAGCGCTCGTCTTCCCCGAGCGACCACTCGCTCACCAGCTCGTGTCGGCGGCGGGATGTGGTACGTCATCCGATTAACAAGTTATTCTCTTATGATATTCTATCACAAATTTTATTTTGCATTATTGCCGCCATCTTGTAATTTGTGGAATGAACTTTCTTGTGAGGTTGTCCCAATGGGCTAGAACATTGGATTCTAAAAAAGGTAATAAGAACTCTTCTTCAGGGCCAGCGACGCATTGGCGAACCCGCAGGTGTTGCTAGTGTCCGTAGGCGACGGTGACCACTACTATCAAGGGCCTCCGTCTGTCTGTTCAATTATAAAAACTGAACGTCATTTCAATTTGTGGTCATATCTGAAGAGTCCCATTAATTTTACACCCATGTTGAGCCGTTGGAAGTCTTAAATAAATAATATGAATATTTGGGTACAGGTCATTCCTTGATTGGATTTTTAATTCTGTAAGCTTATTACAAGTTCTGTGTCTGATTAGTTCTGACTTTCCCCTTCTAAGATCTCGACCTTGACGTGGCGTTTAAACAACATCCACCTGGTCCAGCAAAGCGCCAACGGAAAGTCAGCTCTCAGGCTCGCGGCCGACGACCTCATCACTGACGAATGCTCCTCCATACCCTGGGATGAGTTCCAGGTAAGGTCACCTTGGTGCATTGTATCACGATTCATTCTTGTTTATATTAGTATTCGGACGTACATACCATAGCCACTACACATCTTTAGTCCAGAATTTCAACGTAAACATTAAACCTGATTTGCGAATTATCAAAATAATTTACTGAGATTTGCATTCAGTTAATTTATCAATCGGACGATGAAAGTCCTAAAATTTTTCTAAATCATTATGCGAGCGATCATAATTTTGTAATAACACAAGTCTAACCTAATTTTAAGATGACAGGAGTAGAGACGCCACTGCGGATGTCTTCAAATTGATCTCAAAGTCCTGTTTGAGTTCGGTTATGGATATCCATAAGCAGTTTTGACCACTAATTACCCGGTAAATGGCGCTGTTAACTCTTAGCTACTTTCATCTTGCAAGTGTCCTTTCCGAATGCAGATGCAATATACAGAATCCGGTCAAGCACAAAAACTCTGTTCCATTGCAATTTTATCGTACATATTCCACATAAGAAGGGTGAAATATATCTCAGCATTATTTGTTGTTTTACATTACACCAGATTATTTTCTACAAATTCACTCATAAACTCGTTTTCTACAATTGTTAAAACTTAACTGACTTAGCATGTTTAACATTTACCAGCATTTTTTTTTTATTAAATTTTTTTTTAACTTCGTATAGTAATCAATCATAGGTTAAGCCTCTACCATTGATCGCTTTTTGTATATTTTTTTAGAGAAAGCACGCATAACGCGTACATTTCAACATACAAATAACGTATACGCGCACGTACATTTTTAACTTTTTTTATGATATACTTTTTTGTTTACTTTACCCAGTTGACGTACTAAATGTTTTTTTATAATTTTCAAAGGTGACACGTTGATCTTAATGGCAGAGGCTTTCAATCTGCATGATTGTACCACCCTATCATACCACGCCCCATCGTATTTCGTTACCCATTTGAGTTAATCGCTGTATCAAATTTCAATATGATATCTAATCGAAGTGGAATGCATCCGTTTTTTTTCTAACTATGTTGTCTGTGTGTGTTTTTCTCTCTCTATGGCATCACCCGCCCGCTCGGCTATCGTCACCGAAAGATCCGACTCAAGGTACTTGTTCGAACAACGGATAGCGTTTTGACATGAACACCAAGTAGTGGTTTATCGTTTTGGGTTTCAATGCGAATTAGTTTGTAGAGGTATTGTGTCGTAGCCAAGGGGGTTTGTCTGTGTTACGAGTGAGTGAGATGGAGGATGTTGCTATCTCTCATTTTACATTAATGATATTTCAATATGAATTTTTTTATGAATATGGTGATTTGACCGTTTTTCCACTGCCATTGTCATGATTGCAGCATTAAGGCTTTTAATTATAAAACACGAATTTGGATGCAGCAAAATGTTAAATAATGCCATTTTATTGTTTTTTATTGTAGTATTGTAGGAGCAATTTAGCATATTTAGTAATTTAGCACATTGGAGTAAATTAGCATTCAGGACCGTTGCAGTGGAAAATTTTACAAAGCCATGTTTTAGTGACGGAACAGAATAAATTAAATATCGCAAAATTTTTTGCCGAATCGTTGTATTGGCTTCTGTAATGACTACAAATGATTTATTTGTTCTTGACACTGCATTGTAATAAGATCTTCATAGTAATATTCTACTGTTGGAGTATTATAATATGAATTGCATTTACGGATATAATGAGACAGGACCATCTTCGTTACTGCTTACATTTTTGAAGTTTACACCTTTATACTCACGGCACCTTTTAAAACTTGAACACAACACCTTCTCGGCACCTATTTTCAAACACTGTGTACCAAACGTCGAGTGTTTATTTCATTATTTTACAAGCTTTTAACAGTAGTTTAATAATAGACATGGTTAATAATAATGAAACCACGGCTATTTAATGCAATGCTGTTACTTTTTAATAAAAATTGAATTTGAACAATAACATACAAAATAGCACATTTATTTAGCTGTAAATCTCAAATGACTTTGACCTAAACTGAATATTTCCTTGCCTAAAAGAACTGCCACTCCATATTGATTCTTAATTAAGGTTAGTGGGTAAACCAGCGGTTGGCAGTTTCATAAAGCTGCCTTTGGCCTCTGACAAAGTGCAATGATTGCTTAATAGTTTAAAACCGCGACCGTGGATGCTAAATTTACTTTCTTGCGAATAGAAATGCTCATAATTTACCTCGTTCGCTTGGTGACCCATGCTGTAACCTATCTCGCTAGGTTTGTAATGCGATGTATG
>DWLO01003305.1:0-11162 GCA_018245335.1 Dalla quadristriga | reverse complement strand
GTGCGAGAGTACTTAACACAATATATTACTAAAAAATGAATGTAGAAATTACAATAATATCAAATTATATATCTATCTCAAAGAACGGAAATTCAATATCAAGGCATACATACATTTCATCCATTGCCATTGACTTATCACCCTCATACTGCCCCACATTATTGATGCACACCCTGTACATGTGAAACAGGGCCATCACTAATGCATATACTATTATAGGAAGAGGTGCAAATATTGCATACAGGCACCAAGAATTGTGCCCGCCATTAAAGTATTGAAATGTACTGAGGCCGTAAAATATGCATCCACAGTTAGTGTTTTCCAGCCAACTGCCAGGACACACGTCCAGGGTGGCTTGCCAGTGGTTGTACGGAACCGCCACGCACACCACCGAAATACCCAGCAATACTGCCAGTAGCCCATAACACCAGCACAACCGTCGTTCAGTCTCGTATTGATTCATCGTACCAAATAAGAATTGTGGAAAAACCAGGTATCAGGTGTAACGCGTACATAAAAAGTATTATACTGGGAAAGTTAACTTATCACTTTGTTTCATTATTGATAAGATAGGACACGAATACGATAACTTCCAAGGAATATAATATTATTATACTCTTTGAAATCTTTGAATATAATACTCAACTACAGACAACTTCTAAAGTAAACTTTACTTACAATTTACAATGAAAAAAAAATGTTTTGTTTGAGTCACAGACAATATAGGGATATTTTGAGTTGTACGGATTGTACTATTTGAAATTGTCATTGTCATAAATTTTTCAATGTGGTCAACGACTATGATCTTGTCAATTGTCATGTCATAATAAATAACAAAATTCGTCCTGTGTGTGCCGTAGTCTGTAAAATTGTTTTTGTTTTACTTCTATTAGTTTAAATTTACTTCACTACGTATAAAATTTGTTTGGAAAGGGTATTCAATATTTACGCTAACTATTAAAGTATACAATATCACTTAACTTACATAAAGTATGAATACGAATAAAACAGTTAACAAATCATGAAGGTCAACCAAAACACAAAAATTATTGGTCAAAACGTTCTGTTGGTGCCTTATAGAGAATGCCATGTAGAGAAGTAGGCAAGTTTTTGTTTTACGGTAGTGGGAGCAGAATTTTATGTTATGCATTTGCAACATCATGTTTGGTATTAATCAATATTTATTGTTGTTACTTTTTTGTGTTAAGGTACCATCAATGGATGAAATCTGAGGAGTTACTGAAATTAACCGGTTCTGAGCCTTTAACTCTGGTACAAGAGTATGACAACCAGCAAAGTTGGAGTAAAGATGAAGACAGTAATTAACCATAACAATATTACAATTTACTAACAATGTTTATAAGACATGTAATTGACAAATTAAGCCACTTAGCTAAAATAATTGTAAAATTGCATAATATTGATGTTCTATTAATCGTCCATCTATCAGATTTTGAATTTCCACTGCTGAACCAACTGATCTTTGATGTGCTAAATAACCTCCTTTCCTATATTTAGTTAATCATCAGCATACATTGCATAGTAAGAATAGCATAATATTTTAGAATTAAGAATTTTATATATTTCAGTCTAACAACATAGGATCTAATGAAGAAATGTTGCCCCATAATGTTGCTAGTTGAACAGGAACATTTTACCAAAACCAAGTTACTTAATTGTAATATATTTTTGAATATTTTGTCTGATTTCAGAGTGCACTTTCATAATTTTAGACAAAGCTGAATATGAATTTACCAACGATGAAGTAGGTAAGGCAAATTTCCAATTGTAGAAATATATTTATTATACCCTTCACTAATACTATAATTTATTGTGAAAATTAGTTTAGTTGGTTAGTCCCAGTTTCATGATGCAACAAAGTGACTGATCGAAGTGTTTTTTGTATAGACATAGGGGCCGCAGAGTGACTACTACTTTTTTACCTGCAAAATGCACAGCATGTAGCCTCTATTCTTTTTCTTTTATCTGCAATCCACATGCCACAATTAACAGAAAGAAAGGCATTTAAAAACCTTTGAACTCTGGCTATATTAACAATGCTCCCAGTTTTGAGCACACATCTATATTCACATTTTTATAATTTTAGGTTCTATGATTGGAGACACAAATATATTTATCATAAACAAAGATGCTAATCATGCAACGGGTGAAATTGAAATAATGATAGCTGAAAAATCTGCGCAAGGTAAAAAGTTTGGCTGGGAAGCTGTCATTTTAATGATGCTGTACGGGATTAAATACATTGACATACAAAGTTATGAGGCAAAAATATTGTTAGCAAACACTATAAGTATCAAAATGTTTGAAAAATTGGAATTTACAAAGATATCAACAAGTGATGTATTTGAAGAAGTGACAATGAAGAAAGTTGTTAATTCAGATTGGGTGGCGTGGCTGCAAAAGCAATATGAGTTACAAAAAAAAGAATATTAGTTTAACCAGCAATATAATACTGGTTGTTTAGTTACTAATAAAAACAAGGTATTTCAAATATAACTTTTGCATTATACTATTGGAATTGCCCACAATTAAGATCCTATTTTTTTCTTCTGTGTTTATTACATGTTTGCTTTGTTTGATAAGCATATTAATATCGTATTCTGCCACTTGTAGCAGAAACTGAGTTGCTCCAGATCACAGCACTTCGCGGGGATAAGGAAAAATTCTTCGTCTTCTGATGGTTAAGCTTTTAAAGCTCAACACCATATTTGAACAAAAAAAAACCGAATAGAAAAAAAATATTAGATAAAGTAATATTATTCAATTGTATTAGTATTGTATTCACCTACAAAAATATATTTTCGTATAGTATCGTGCATATTTTTTAGTTGGGTAATTATTTTACAATAAAGAGATAGCGTTACGTTACGTTAGCGTTACGTAGCAAGAGTTACGGCTGGTACCACCTTAACAAATCGATATTAAATGAGATTAAAGTATGCTTTGTCGCTAAACTTAAAGTACTTGAATTTAAGGTGAGAATAATTGTTTATTAGAGCGGAAAATGAATGACTTGTTGTAATAAGAAACTCCGTTATCGTATACATTAGATGTTTCCGGCCGCCGTTTACACGTAGAAAATGCACAAACAACCATTTTTACGGAGATCAGTTTAGGGACAGTCCTGGCTACATTAGATCTCAGCGAAGTATTCTAAGTAAAAAGGTTGTATAGCGAGTCTGGTCAATTTTTTCGTAACTACGCAGAGAAGAACGCGTGCGCATGCAGAGTCCAATGTTATATTATGGTCTAAGTCTACAACTAATCCTTAATTTCTGTGATTATAAATAAACAAGGTATTCGCCATTATTTCGACATCGCCATTTAGGTACCGTAGTAGGTACCTTAGGTTTAATTTTGGCAATAACATCTTGACGTCATTGATGATCAATATAGCAAATGGCAACATTGGAAAAGTGTTGCCCCAAGGCAACACTTTTAAAAGCAGAGTCCAAACTCTGCTTTTATTCTACTTATGAACTCTGTGGCTGGTAAATATCTACTTTTGGTTTATTGTAATTCCAGTTGAAAAGTACTGCGTGATTTTGCTTTATGAATTTCAATATAATGTTAAAAACTGTTTTTCGTGCAGAATGACGCTGCGAGTCGGTCCTCTATTTACGCGCAATTATCCTAATATTATATCAGAGTATAATAATATACAGCAATTTTTGCCCCGTAGAGGAAAAATATCTTATTATTTAAGCCTACTTACCTTACACATCCCAACTTATGTTATTATAGAGTTTTAACAATTTTGGCTCGAATATTATCACTGGCAGAATATACCGTTGGCAATGTTGGCATGATGGAAAATTGGAAAAAATATATATATTATCACACGTCTCCCTATATTGTCTGTGTTATCTATCACATGTCAATTGTCAATGTTATCATATCGCCGCCGATTTTTTCGCCAAAGCAAAGTATATATAGGTACCTACAGGAAGTGAATTATAGTGTACAGTTTTATCAAGTTACGCTTTACTAATACTTAGTTAAAATGGCCATTATGTATACACCGGTGTTCCATATTATATTGCTTACGACAAATATTCTCTGCCAAAATGATGTCGAGGTAAGAACTGAGGAAGACGTCGGCGTTAAGTATGCGAATAGATGTGAAGTTTGCAAAATACTTGCAACGGAATTGCAGGGCCGATTGGAAGAGACCGGCAAAGTAAAGGATGTAATCGAAATAGGATACTCTCTGGACGACGTTCAACCGAAGAAAAAAACCGACTACAAAAAGTCTGAACTTAGATTGATTGAGTCTTTGGATGGAGTATGTAATAAAATTTTAGAATACAATATTCATAAAGAAAGAGAGGACAGCACCAGGTTCGCAAAGGGTATGAGTCAAACATTTAAAACTCTCCATGGATTGGTAGATAAAGGTGTGAAGGTGGACCTTGGTATTCCTCTAGAGTTGTGGGACAAACCTTCCGCAGAGATCACTCATATGAAGACCCAGTGTGAGAGCCTATTGGAAGAGAATGAAGAGACCATTGAGGACTGGTACTGGCACTTCCAAGACCAGGTTCCACTGAAGTATCACTTGTGCAGCAAACATGCCTTGAAGGGTGCAGATGATTCCTGTTTGTTTGAGATTGAAAATGGTAACACTAAGGGTGAGACAGAAAACGGAAGTGTAGATAAGGATGAATTGTGATTATGTACTGTGTGGGTGGATGACAATTGTAATAGTGATTGTTAGGTTGGAAAGGCTATTAAAGTTTAGTAAATACGAAAATAAGTTAAAAGTTCTTACATTTTATTGGGTGGTATAATAAGAACTACAGTGTAGGTGTCTTAAGGAGTATTTTCAAAAAATGAATATGCTATTGTCTTTTAAAATATCATCAATTAAGAAGTTACTCAGATAATTTTTTTTTAAATCTACTATACTATGATTGAATGACACAATCATCATAAGGAATTCAATATATTGAAGTTGATGTTAGGTTGAGCAGGCCAATTTCAAATTATAATGACTTACACTGGCAATGTATATACAAACTTGATAGTTACATATAAGTAACATACAGTAAAGCAGTACACTGAGGATTTCACATAATAATATGCAAAGCAGTGGACCTCTAAGGTAGATAGAATGATGATGCATAGATTCACTTACATGTCAAGTAGTGTACATCAGGATCATGGAGCTAATTTCGCAATTTAAAAAAAAAGTCAAAAACATTTGGTAATACTGATCAGTTCAGAATGTTTTGTAGGACAAATTTTGAATTTGGTGGTTAAAAACTTCTAAAGACATGTATTTATAGATGGCACCTCAGTACTGAATTTTGATGAAGAAATATTAGAAAAAAAACCTGATTCGTAGTTCCTTCTGATTTCGAGTTTAGTTTGAACTTAAAATATTAAACTAAGGTCATCTTTCTATTTTACATTTAAATTGTAGTAAAACTGTCTGCATTATATATGTATATTATAGTAATGGAAACTGTAATCTAGTAAAAATGGCATTTGAAACTTGAGTTTTGCGTCCATTATAATCTAATAATAAATGTTTGAATTGTGGGTCCAAAATCTGCACATATTTTGTTTGAAGAAATGCCTCCAAGTTATTTAGGACCCACAAACGCTTATGTTTTGAAATGTTTTACTACATTTTCCAGGATTATGCCACAAAACTTTCTGATGTACGAACTACTAAATAAATTTCGCATTTTTTAAATGGCTGCTGAAGCATACCAACCAGAATACTAGCTGCAGAAAATGGTCTCTTTTAGACATATGGCAACTGGCAGCCCTCAACCAAATGCCATCTGTGTTAGCAAGTTGCTGTCCATTTCCATGTTTTTTTAGTTGTCAATATAATGGGGCCTAACTAATTTAGCATTTGAGTGCTAAAATTTAGCATTATTAAATGCAACTATTATAGTAAGTTGTTATAATGTTTTGGATACTCAAGTAGCTATTTATTAAGAACATCAGGTAAGTACCTACTTAACTAATTATTGTTAGCCTAAAAAAACAATAATAATAATTTTCAATTTTATGTTTTGATTATTATGTTAACGAAATGTAAAAAAAACAATGGCTTAGCTACTTAGTGTGTCTTGGCCTCCACCACAAGAAGACACCTCTAAGTAGATAGTTATTTTATTTGTCATTCTTAAGATATATTATATGAGTGTGTAAGTGTTAATTTGAATCTATATTATTTGTATTTATTTAATCGTCTTATACACGATGTAACTTAAAATAAAACTTATGTATAACTATAAATTATAACTTAATTAAGTATAAATTAACTTCGTAAAAAGGTACTGCTTATTTCTTTTAGAAATCTCTTTCAGCAGATATGAGATTATGATAAAGTATATTTATGTATTATATATATACAGAGTTTTTATAAACCTATTTTAAATTTTGTATAATTTCAATTTTTATTAGGTATTCAAATCAGGACCTTTCAATGCATGATATTAATAAAGATGGCAACAAAAACGAAAAAACATTATTGAATTTCAATTCTAGTACAAATAAAAACAATGCATTTATTTGTTCTGTATTTATTAACATCTCTACGAGATGTTATGAGATTTTATATTTTTGAAAGTCCACCCACCATCACTAGATTAAACTATAGTAGGCATTTGGTTGAGTACAATAAATAAGTAAACAGTTCTTGTATTAAGCACCTCTTTAATTACTCGTCAAGTACTATACAAATAATATCTGTGATAAATTTCTGCACCTAGTGCATTCAACTGTAGTTGATTTACGGTGCTAACAAAATCAAGGCGACTCTAGTCCCCTTCATGAGAAAAAAATTACATAAAAATATAAATAATAGTAGTTATAAGATTAAACTAATAATACAATTAAATACATTCACTCCGTTGCACTCATACAGCAGACATTCACTAAGCCGTAACATACTCTATAATAATTTAACTAATTAACAGTACAGCTCGAACAAAATGCTCTCAGGTAGAGCGTCACACTGTGAGCTCCTTCGATGTGATTGGACGACTTACATTGTATAAAAATACTATGTATACAGTTCCACGGGAAGGCTGCCTACAGGTAGGAGCCTGTAGGGGCCAGGGAGCCTACAAGTAGGGGCTGGTGTCTTGGAAGTCGTCACTGTCTGAGCCGTCGTCCGTCAACTGGCGCTGTGTGGCCTCTTCCGGCTCCCCAGCGCCGTCAGAGCTCGATGCATCTGCGGATAAGCGCGGAACTTACAAAATCGATTCCTGCTTTACAAGTGTCACTTAAATATCGAGGTTTAGTGCATGGGTATAGACAATTCCTCGTTTTTACAAAGAACGAGATTAAGAGATGACTTACAAAATACTGATTTAGAAAATTTTAAGTGAAGTTAAGGAAATGAAATGCAGTTTTTCGAGATTTTTTTAATTCTCTTGTCATTTATAATTGTGTTGCTTTCTATCTAATTACTACATTATATATTGAATACAGGTGTTACCTCATTTAATAATAATTATATAAAATAGTATTAAATCATTTCACAAAACTACTGCCTAACTAAGTCTAAAGCAGTCAGCGTGCGCAGTGTAGTGGCGAAGCGGGGACAAGGGCTTATTATTCATACACAGATTCCATGTTATTTTTTAAACTATCAATAATCAGATCAATAGGCTTATGTGAAACGTCGAACAGCACAGGGGATTGTAAGATGAATTAAAGGTTTTTTTTTAAAATTTGCTTCTTAAAAGCATTTTGTTTATCCTGAAATAAATTATTAAAATACTGAAAAATATATTTCTCTCTTCATCGGGGTCTCAGCCTCAACATCTTTGTTGCTCCAGGGGGCCTTCAAACCTTCATATCCGGCCTTGCCACAGTGAATACTAAATATAAGACTCAGTCAGTTCAGATAGAACTCTGTTATTTTAGCTAGTTTTGCAACGCCGATCTACAATAGCGCTATTTTATAACAGAGTAAAAGCTTTATTATTTCTAAATAGCATACGTAGCGCAGGCGAGTGCATATTGCGCAAAGTTGGTTAGTCATACGAAAAACATGCTGCGTCTCTGGGCCCTACCCGCGCGCCGCGTGGTGAGTGCGAGCTAGTACAAGCTACATAGTTACCAAGTTACCTGCTTGCGCCTCCCAGTGTGCGTCGTAGCGGCGCGACTTGGGCGGTGGGGGCGATGACGATCCTCTGCAACAAAAACTTAATTAAATAATATAAATACATCTAGAATAGGGCAACTTTGTTAATAAGTTATCTGTGGTCATAAACGTCGCCGTTCTAGCTGGGCGGCACGGGGACGAGCAGTCACTGAGTATTCTTGCTTCTCGGGTACATATTGATGGTGAATAAGTATTTTTTTTAGTAATTTTTTTTATATATTATGTCATTAGTCCGCTGTGGACGGGATTGCACAGATCTCACTAAGCACATGTGTGGGTGTTTACTTGCTTCTCGCCTTTGTACGTATAATGAATCATTAGTGACCTGTGGTCGTGGCCCTCACCGTTCTTGCTGACCTGCAGCGAAAGTGTTTGGTTAAGGGAATTTAAGGAGACATCCCATATGTGCTTCCTATGTTTGTACATACAATTAGGCATTAGTCACCTGTGGTCGGATTCGTGGTCGTCGCCGTTCTCGCTGGGCGGTGGCGAGCCTCGCGGCGAGGGCGGCTGGCTGAGCGCCTGCATGAGCCGCCCCTTCGACTCGGCCCAGATGCTGCCCAGCCGTCCGTCCGGCCCGAAGAGCAGTAAAAACGCGTCGATCAATTCGCGAGACTTCTCCTCCCACTTCGTTAGGATGTCCACGCGCTTCTCGCCTATGTTTGTCATCACCTGGAATTCAGTTAAAAGGTTAGCGATGGAGTGTTCTGTTTACTGTCGGACACGTAGCTGGGACCAGGTGGATTAATCTTAAGGGAAAACGGCAATTAGGGAAGCCAATGTCCAATAATGGACCTTTATGGACAGATAGGTGAAAGTAGCTGAGGCGGGCGATTGACAATACATAGATAATATTTTCGGTCTCGCGTTTTGAACATTTTCATTCCAACAGCTATTATTACCAGAAACATAATATATGAAGAGCAACTGCGCATCATAGAAGCATGGTCATCGTACTTTTTATTCAACTAAGTACATAATAATAAAAGCGTTATCATCGTACATTTTATATATGTACATATATTAAATGTGCCGAAAAAGTATGAAACCTATGGTCATCGATTTATTTTTTATGCTACAATTAGCTATTTACATACAACACATGCGAACATACGACCTTGCATAATTACTTTTCATTTAATTTAATTATACTTAGAATTGTGTAATCCTGCATGTTATTGAACTTAAGCAAATAAACTAAACAACCGACCTTCTTCCCCTTATCCTTGAGCTCGTCCATCTTGTTCTGCAGCCGGAACTTCTTCTCGCTGAGGAAGGACACGTTCAGCTCCTTGGCCGAGTAGCCGCGCGCCAGATTCCGCCGCACGTAGATATCGTAGTCGCGCACTATCCTCGCTACGATGTCCGATGTCGACACGCCTGCAATTCGGGCAAGTTCAAATTTAGAACAGAAATAAATTCATGTTTAGAAAAAAGACAAATATTATGAACAGAAAAAAGAAATAATTCGAGTTTAGAACAGAAAAAATTTAAGTTTGGAATTTAAAAAAAAAGTAAAGCTTTATGTATTTGTTAAACGTCAGAGACTCAAGAATGTATAGGAAGGTAAGAAGTAGAGCTCGCTTAGAAAATTGCTGCAGCAGTGTAGCGTCGGATATTACAAATTTCTGCAAGTAGGTATGTCTAGCTTTTATTCTCTTTTAATTGCATTACTTTGCGATAAATACATTTATACACACAGTATTAAGTTGGTGTCCCAATTGCTTTCCCCGGTTATTTTGCTGGCTTAAGTATTTACCTAAGAATATAAAGGTATTCTTAAGTAATTACATTTAAATATATAGGACTTAGATTGAACCAAAATAGGTGGATACGGTACGCTCATACATCGCATTGCAGAAAAAAAAGCGAGATGCAAATACACGGAAACAATTATAATTCTTGTATCGTGCACATTTAAGGTGATACAACGGTGTTTAATGTGTTTTAAATTCCACTAATTTTCCTTCATTAATAGGAATAAACTAACTAAAGGCGACTAAACGAAACCTGTGACCTTGGTCATAGGTTCTAAGATCACGTGCGATAGGCAGGCAACGGTATCTTTATTTTTTGAATACAGTATAGCTAACATACAGATGTTACTGTATACATACTAGGAACTCGTATTGACCGATTGTATGGCTCAAAACATATAATAATAAAACTACTCTTTATTGTACACCATATATACAAAAGGCGGTCTTATCGCTAAGAAGCGATTTCTCTCAGACAACCTTAGGGTATGGATTAAAGTAATCGTATGTAGATGGGGGAGGCGCGGCGTACTATGTGGTGTATAATACATATTTGTGTATAAGTCCGAAAGCTCTATAGCTAACAATAAGTTTAGGTTCATAACCGCACTCGTATTACATAAGCAATGACAAATCACGCTACATGAGCCACATTAGATTATAGTGATTACTCAACAAGAACATTTGTAATTTTCCCAAGCCGTCGCGCCGACATATACACAGATAACGAAATGACTAATATTAACGACAAGAATAATAGCAATAATCAACTATTCGAGATGTTATTTTCTCAATTAAATTGTTATACAACTGATAAGTAAAAAAACTAATCAACAGAAAATAACCCAATACGTTTTGTTGAGTTATTGACTAATCTAATGTTTTGCCAACACTATAAGTGTGGACACTAACTACATATGCGATAAAAAATGCGCTGTCGATGAATACAATTTTCCTGCATATCAAAACATAGTACGGTACATACCTACATACCTTTTACCTATTTTGAACATATAATTTTTCGATATGTGACTAAAATGTACCTTAACCAAAGATATTTTTTAAACTTTAGATAACATTATTGTTTTTAATTTATCATTTCGGTGCGAACACTTGACAAAAACTATGGTATTTTTTCATGGATCAGCAATCCCCGAAACACGATCAGTAACCAGCAGGGGCGTGCATTCCATACATGCAAATAAGCACTGCCTACCCCACAGAATTGACCTACAAATACACCTTTACTT
>DWLO01003304.1:0-11163 GCA_018245335.1 Dalla quadristriga | reverse complement strand
TAGAAAATACTTTGTAAGTCAATTTTAAGAATGTATTTTTAAGTTCAGTTATGGTGAACCAGTTACAAATATTAAGTTTCTTACTTGTATACAAATCGATTTTAAAAGCTACAAAGAATAGAGCACGCTCTCGTTTCTGCAAGCCGAGAGTCGAATACAAATTAAGAGGCAAAAGTCTCTCCTCAAAAACTAGTTGGAAAGGTGTAACAAATAAAGCGTCTGTTGGTTTCAAAAAATCACACAAACATACATCATAAGGGAAGTTAACTTGAATTGTGTTGAATATGAAACCCGAACTGTTAAATGCTTTAACGCTGAAGTAAAGTGACGAAAACGTGCCATTGCCGTACTGATTTAGCTAGTGAAGCTGACATTTTGTGAAGTAGGTACACTACTTGAAATGCTTAAACATTCACACAGTATGGTACTGACTAATTTGTGCTTGAAAGTGGATAAGAAAGATTCTAGTTCTAATTAGTAGTCACTTGGGCCAAGTCGAGGCGGGCTGCGTCGAACGCCTTCTTAATTATTTATGCGCTGCAGGCTGAATAAGGAACACACTCTGCTTCATTGCGACAAAATAAAAGAAAATTTCAATAAAAATAACAAAGGAACTAGGGCGCTAATTAATTGTACCAAATGAATAAATCGACTTTCAATACAAAGTTTGTTCATTCTGCTCATTTTGCTCATTCAATGGAAACTTTAGCGTCATTACACATACAATGAAAAAATGATACATTTGTTAATTTTTTTTAGTGGAAAAGTTAAAAATTGTTAGAAATAATCTATAAGAATGTGGAAAAACTTCGAAATTGGTAGGTATCATAATTCGTTTCAATATAATATTTATTAAAAGCTATCATTATATTTATCATAACATGAGTAATAATTCATACGTTTCAGGTATATTGTCTTGTTTAATTGTTTAATGGAACATCCACTAAATTACAAACATACAGCAGTTCTTTTAATACTTCTAAAAATATACCAAATTTAAACATTGAAAGCCTTTCCTGTTTAGTTTTAGACTCCTGGCCCTTAAATATATGGGTACCATCGATTTATAAAGTCAAATTAGCTTCGTGCATCTTTAAAAAGACTCAAACAGACCAGAGTGGGAGCTGCGCGGGGGTCGCCCAGTTCGCACAAAAGGCCGGAGAAGTGCGGACGAAAGTTTTAATATCCCTCCGATTAGATTCAGCCACAGCCAGGGACGACCGAGTCATGGCCGAAGGATTGAAGGGGAGTTCACCCTTGAACGCGCACATCTAGCGAGATAACAAAATGTCTTGTAATTGTCGTTATCAGTCGCTCTATGCTTTCGCCACTTTAGTGTCTAATTACCTACGTAAATACTCATATAGTCTGATTAATTGTAAATGTAAGTAATATGCCTATCGGGACCTCCACTGATTATTGATCCAGTATATTAAGTATAAGCCTATATATTACGTGTAAGTAGACGGGCATAGGGCAAGAAGGAACACTCGCGTTAAAATAATCACTTCACTTTAATTCGACAATATTTTTCAATTAAACACACTGAGGACTTTTCTGCCGGGGACGTGCTGGAATCTGGCGTTCACGACGAAGGTTACAGATCGACTGATTCGATTTCAACTGTAGATGACAAGATGACATTCGCTACAGTAGCGCCGTTAGTTTCCGCTTTGCGCCGACATGCATTTTTGCTGCAATACTATATATATTATATTATAATAATATATATATATAGTTTTGCAGTATAATATTATATTATAATAATATTTCTGTAGAATATTGGTCAGATTATGACAAAAAAAATGTTTTGTTTCTCCTATTTATACTAACTTTTGATAAATTATACCTAGTAACAATTTTGTGACACAAAATAATAAAACAAGCACAGAAATTTTACATATCGGGATGTTAAATCATAAACATTTAAATAAATATAAAATATCACGAAGCAACAACTTCATTTCCTATTTGGCTTGACATCATTTCTCATGTTTTCTCTTTATGTCACATGTTTTACGTTACCTGTCTCTAGTGCGATATGCAACCTGACTTTGTTGTATGCTTTATTTAACAGCGATAGTAAATTTACCCCTTCCTAAACATATTTTTCATGCGTTTGACTAATCAGATGTTGATTCAAACATTTGAGTTTGTATTAATATATAAAACCTTTTTACGTTTTGATTCTCGCATAATATATTTCCGGTATCATTCAAACTAAAGCTTGTATTGACCAAACACTACCTATCTAATAATTTATAAAAGTTCATTTGTCGGTTGTCCGAACATAACGGTGTCAGTGAGGGTCGGCACGTTGAACTGATCTGACAAGCTGCCGAACTTTTTTGCATTTATATAAACAACTTTTCACATGGAATAAAAACTTAATTTCTGTGAGTGACGTTTGACAAAATATAATGTATAGCAATATAACACACTCCATAATCATTAAAGTTTTCTGCTTTGTGTATCGTATAATTCTCCACTTTCAAAGAAAAATGTCCACATGCATCAATAATTGTCTGAAACCCATAGTGGCCTGTGGCATGGCGCGTGTCTGACTGAGGAGGCCTGGAGAGTACTCCACACTGCTCCAATGGGCATTGGTGGAGGGGTTAGAGGCCAAAATCCCGTCCGATATCTGATGATAACAACCGGGACAAATATTGCCCCGGGCGGTCACCTATCCTGCTGTCGGCCGAGACCCGAGGCTTAACTTATCAATTAGTTACGATTGCCACTCGCCTTACGACGAGCGTTTCAGCATCAGCGCATCAATTTACTTAATTCAACTTTTCACTGATTTAAAAAAACTTTTGTTTGTAATTCATATGATTTACCAAAATATATATCCATCGAACCTATCTCTCTGCTAAATAGTGACGGCCTGCTCAAGTGAAGCTTGTAGAGCAAACCAGTAACTTCGTTTTCATCAAAGTCAAAAGCTCAAGTATTTATTTATCTACAACATCCATCGTATATTGTTTTGGCTCGTCATTAGATTCATAGTTATATCGAGTAATTTCGGAATTTTTGTTTTATTTAGAATCTATATTGAATATATAATAGTATTTTTAAGTCCTGCGTAAGGACTTAAGGATAAAAAATAAGCCCGGCAGAGATTATTTTTCGGCTGTCCAAGCACCAAAGGCGAAAGGGCGAGTCTCCGGGCGCGCAGAACGGGGAATATTCTCAATCCATATTCGATCAGAGGCTCTGCGCTGAGCCGATCTGACAAGCTGCCGATCTGTTTTGCATTTATATAAACAGCTCCCACCTTTAATATACGCGCCGTCGCGGCGGTGACACGCTCCTTGCGGTGAGGGCATATATATTTGTGCAAACTTTATCTTGAAAAAATAATTCTTTAATTTTAGCTAGTTGTTGTGCTATAGATACAAAGTTGTTTTCAACATTTCAAATCAAAACTAATTTGTGTCATGGACCTTTCTTATAAATTATTTTCTATTAAGGTGATCGCGCAGTTCCTTTACGGGCATTTGAAAAAACAGTATTTTGGTTGTTGTTTTATATAATTAGTCTGCAAATGGAATCTGCAAGAAATCCTTCATAATATTATAAACGTACTACTAACTTACTAACTCCTTACTTACTTGACAAGAGGCTATGAATTCGCAACGACGATATATAAAAAGACTTGCCCTAAGTGACATAGCATTTGTTCGTGGCTTTAAACTCAATAATTAGGTCATTATCACAGACAGAATTGTGGCTAAATACTATTAGAAGGGTTGCTTACTATAGTGATATGCCATTGCTGTTCAACACGTAATGTACCTAGTTAAATAAGTAAACCAAATATTGGATAAATTTGAAATAGCAGAACAAGTTATCACGATGTTCAATTACTTAACCCTTAAATGCTCACAGCCGCGCTCCAGCCTTCACTGGGTCACGAGACTCGTGGGTGGCATGATGGGTTGGTTGCGTAAAGATAGACAAGACACATCATAAAATGTAAGCGGGACTCCACCGTCGTCACCACGACTGGTTACAAAAATTATTGTTGCTTTTTATATAATCTGGCAATAAATAGTGTTGCATATTACAGTTTGAATGAAGTATTTATCACAGTGTGTTCCCGCGTACTGACAGGGCGGCGAGGGCGCGCGGACCTTCATCAAGCGGCTGACTTGTATTAGCGCGGGATTGTTCCGCCGCGTCGCATTCTTCGCCCCATACAACACATGTTTTACCCACTGATTTCACAAATTAGCGAAATCTGTTATAAAAGGCTTTTGTTACCTAATTACTTTCATATTGCATCAACGTTATCTTGCTTCAACGGATTTGTGCGTAAGGACGAAGTGAAATCTCAAAGGGTCCTGATGATTAACGTTCAACAGAACAGGTCGGTTAGCTTGCAAAAAACATATATAGCATTTACTTACATTGTATTAAATTGTTTAATAAATTACTCAATTTTTTTAAATTTGTTTGACTTATTTATTTTTGTCCCTAGTTGATTATAGTTTACTGCAGAAGTGAGACGCATTAATAAATTTGGAAAAAATTAAATTAAATTTCTCATCAAACAATAAAAACTGTTTGTTCCCAAGAGGTATAATTACAAAATCCCTCGTATACCAGATTTCCCAAATTTTTCGGGCGGCGTGCGAGGACGTGCCGTAAAAATAATTCGACGCTCCTCCGGGATCGTTTGTAAAACGTCACGCGTAAAACATATTATAAAGCCAATAAAACGTGTTTACAAGGGTGAGTAGAGCTTGCCGTCCTCAGGGCGTTCCGTTCCCGCGCGATATCCGTAAACATTTTAACGCTGCAATAAATTTAACATTATCCTACTCACTAGACATTCTGTTTTCTTCCGTACCGGGATCAGTTGGTTAACGGTTGTAATCTCGGCTCACTCGGATTTCTGCTCTCCGGAATCAAGAATTATACAATTAAGTGGCTTTCTCGAATTATACAGCAGCTCTGCTTTATTTCTAAAATTATTTATAATACTCTTTCGGGTAACTATTACAGGAGCGCGAGAGGCAGTAAATATATATATATATATATATATATGATCTATTAAATTTACATTATAGCCAATTTAAGCTAAATTAATTGCGTAAGATGGTGTGCCCCATTATGTATAGAAAGAGTTTATTGTATACTTTGCTCTTACTTACTTTATTTTACTTTGGATTTATTTTATACAGTTTTTTGTACACAAAATATACAGATAACAATTATGTTACTAAGTAAGTAAGTAACTTATGTTAAAAAGGCCATCTTATCGTTATTTAGTTTTTTTTTTCAGGTAACCTTAAGGTAGTTGAATAATAAAGAACAAAAAACAAAACCGAAACAGGTAATGTTTATTTTATTTATTTATGAATCCAGTCACCTATATTTACTTTTATCTATAAAGACGTTTTTGACGTAATTCATTGTGTCTAGGAACAATTTAATAAGATTTATCATTACATTTGAATAGGGCAGGAAGCACGCCAGTGTATCCTAAGAAATTTATATCCTTCACATAATTTCATAATTGTTCCAAAGCTGAACAAAACTTTTAGAATTGCTACTAATTTAGCGCCTCTTAAATAGCACTCCGGTACAGAAACATCCGGCATGTCAGTCAAACAGCAGTTCAAATAAAGCAAGAAAAATAAAACCACCCATTTTCACGGA
The DNA here is from genome assembly GCA_018245335.1 of Dalla quadristriga. Taxonomy (NCBI): domain Eukaryota; kingdom Metazoa; phylum Arthropoda; class Insecta; order Lepidoptera; family Hesperiidae; genus Dalla; species Dalla quadristriga. Next base: position 5,493 of record DWLO01003304.1, on the reverse strand, counting down.
AGCTGACAGCGATAGTATTGGCTACACAAGGCTGCGGAAAGGATGCTTCTTGGTTTTACCGATTAAATGTTTATTTTGCTAGAAATAGGTTGCATTAAATGGATTAACTTAATAGTTTTTTTATTTATCGAAATGAAGTGGCTGACTGTACTCCTATGTTTACATTATTATGAATGCATACTAAAGAGTTAATTTTGCCATCGCATTCTTCATTCTTCCTTTGAAGTAAAGTCTTACCTGAAGTCTTCATTATAATTAAAATAACTTTGATAACATAATCTCTTGATATAAATTAAAAACTAAGTAGGTACCTAATAATGAACATTATTTTTAGTTTTATATTGTTAAGAAAAAATAAATTCTACCTGGTAATATAAAAGTACCCTCTAAATAACAGGAATTTTCCGCACATTAAAGAAACGGTAGTTCAAATAAAGGTGAAAAATAAAACCGCCCGTTTTCACGGCGGCTGACAGCGGAGCGTGGGTAGGCTACATGCAGGTTATTTAAGAAAATCTTTCTTGGCTTTATCGACTAAATCATACTTTTTGTTTCTTATATATTGTAGTTAAAACAAAATGATATACGAATAAATACCTTTATAATACTCATAAAATACAAGGCTTTGCTCGCGGCTCCGCTCGCCTGTAACTTGCCTGTTTCCGAGATAAAAAGTTACATATGTCTAGCCTATGTCACTCTCCGATCCATAAACTAGCTTTATGCAAAATATCACGTCACTCCGCCGCTCTGTAGCTACGTGAAAAAAGGACAAACCAACAATCACACTTTCTTTAACATTTATAATATTCGTAAGAACTTGTAATTTCATTCAAATGAAGGTAAGTTTGTTCTGTATTCTGAGGAAGGTAAGTAGATATTGGTGAATAATCAGATTAGTCACAGATTTCATCTGTTTAATTAAAGTGTTTGGTCTTCTTCTTAGTCGTTGCGCTCTGAGTTGCGGTCGTGGTCATCATTGGGTATTGCCATTGTGTTTGTACCTAGTATCTATTGATTCGTAATTGCTGTTATATTCTCTTGATTTTTAAATTATATGGTTCATCATAATTATGTCATTTTAAATTTGCAATATTATAAAAAGTTTATGAATTATTTATTTACAATATCAAGTATTAAGGACATCACCTGCAATCAATATTTAATAAGTACTATATTAATAATAAAATTATATTACTGATATATTACTTAACTCTCAAATAAACTCTTGATAAAAATAACAAAGAGGGTTGTAAATGGAAGTGTCCTTAGTGATGTATCACACTGTACTTTCTATAGTTTTTACTTTGATGGGATTCCGCGACTGTAGTGCAATGAAAACCATTAGGAAGTTGAAATCTGAAGAACGCTTTTTCATACTTTTTCGTCATTGGTTTGTAATTGGATAGGTCACCAGTGTGAGACGTGAGTGTGAGACGTCGTACCAGTATACGACGAACTGTTATGGTGACGAGTCGGCCACCTGCGTTAGTTCTGTTCCGCAATACTTTAAGCGATTGAGCTAAGCAGAACAATACCTAGCGAATGATTTTACCATTTTAAGTGTCTATAAATTTAGTGACTAAGTATATGCCAAATCCTAGCCCATCCTACTAATATATTTAAAAAAACTGGTAACTCTTACATACTCACACCCCCGCACTAGGATTCTCTGTGTTGCGGCGGCGGACACACACAGAAAACAAAACAATTTAAGGCTCAAGACCCGAGTAGAAACGTTTTTCTGCCCCGAAAATGTTTGCCCCGGCCGCGAATCGAACCCGGGAACCATGGTTCGTCAGAGAGGGTCACTGACAAACGCACTACCGAATATTATATAAATGCGAAAGTATGTAAGAATTTATGGAATGGAACCACACAAAAACTACTGCAAACGGATTTTAATCAAATTTGGTATGAAGACAGCTTGATCACTGGAAAACATTGGCTACTTTTAAAAAAATAATTCCCTTCGGAGGTAGAAGAAAGGGAAAGGGGATAAAGGGCGTACGAAAAAAAAAAATCTGCGGTAATGTATCCAATTGTATCGTTATATCGTTTTCTGTCGAGATCGCTATCAGCGTGCACAAGACAATTAGGGGCTTTAGGAAACTGAAATTGAACGGAAGGTTATAATTTTGTTGGTACCGAATATTGTATTGTATTGACAATTTGCACTTTGGATTTGTACATTCAGGAGTAGCAACGTATCTGTGACGTCGAACTACTACCACTAACAAATAATAACCGGAGTATGGCAACAACAATGATCGGCCCACTGCAGGGCACGGGTCTCTCCTCACAACCGTGGCGGCCTGAAGCGTACCACGCTGCTCCAATGCGGATTGGTGGAGCCGACCTCTACCAAACACAAAAGTTGACTGGTAGAGAATTCCACTAGGTTTGTTAAGTAAATTTTAATATTTTTAACTGATTCTATAATTTCTTCTGTACAATATTACTGTGGAAACAGAATTCTATTGGAGAATTCGGGGAAACAGAATTGTGTATGGATCGAGACACACAGCGAGCGCATGAGATGCCGAAACATCTTATTTTGTATGCGGATAGAGGAACTTGTTCAGCTAGTAGGTTTCGCTCCCACTCGAAATATTTATTACTCTATATATAACTCCCGGTTGCTTACCGTATCTGCTTATTTTGCGTAGACCAATGATTTATAGCTCCGTATCTATACTAATATTATAAGAGGTAATGTTTGTATGTAATCATTGGGACTACTGATCCGATTGTTTATATCTTTTTTCACAAATAGCTATCCACTACACGCAGCTACACATTCCACGAGTAACATTATTTTTTATTTTTACAAATTTACTTTAGAAAATTCAATGTATATAACTCAAGGTGGTAAAAATAGCGCTATAACATTTCCTTCAACGCGCGCTCCCTAATGCGTATGAGATAGAACCAAACAATGTAGTAAGTAATTGTAAACCTAAATTTCATCTGCAAAAAGTCCGTGATAACCTTTATCTACCTATCTATCTATCTATGACTTGGAACTGCTTTTATGATACACAAATTAACAAATTGGCGTGGATTAAATTCGGTTGCATTTTAAATGCCATTTTATCAATTCAATAAATAATTTAATCAACAAGAGTTCTTAAAGAAGATATTTAGTGTCAGTATTATATTCAGTCTTGAAGCAGCTAAATCGTACTTTTCATTTAGAAGATATAATAATAACCGTGGGCATAGTGGTGCAAAATACTGAACGGTCTTATGAAATTTGGTATGGAGGTACCTTGAACACTGGAAAAGAATACTTTTTTCTAAAGGGATTGAATAGAGGATGGAAGGTTGTATCGAAATACGGTTTTATGTGGTTAGAGCCGCAGGCAAAGTCTAGTTAAATATAAATGATAAGCTCTTTTCAAATCAAAAATCTGTATCATGTAAACTTTTTATGTCATCAAAATAGCTATCGGACATGTTGAGTTTTTAAGAGGCCATTGCAGCCCATGGATACCTGTAACCAGTCTAGAAAGGGGCAGTTGTTAATCAAAAAGTGAGTTAGTAATTAGACTCTATGTAATAAAACTGTAATTTTATATGGGGAAGAAAGATCTTCGAATGGAGACCACTACTCGGAAAAAGGTGCAAAGGTCGTCCCCCGACAAGGTGGACTGACAACTTGAAGAGAACAGCCGCTAAATTTAGAGGGCATAGAACCAGTCGAAGTGACGTCGATTACTGGACCTCTAACGACTCATGAATGGATCTGTATAAGAAGTAAGAAGACAGAAAGAAATACTTAGGACAGGAAGTAGGATGCAATGAAGTTATATTGTGAGGTGGTGATGGAAGGATGCAACGGGTCAGCCATAATTTTATAATTATAATATGAAGGATTTAAATAAGTAATCAATATAAAGTAATACATTTCTAAACTAGTTATAAACTACTTTTTCCTCCATTGGTCACCGAGTGAATGAGCTTGTGCTGTACTCGTAGTCTTCAGTTTACTTTTATTTTCAAGCAATCATGCTGAGTGTTGTTAGCGTTTGTAATAGTAATCAACAAAGGAGTGATTAAACTAGGTTCCAAGAGGTATATAAAACCTGTATGTATAATAACCATGTTCCCATGGTTCTTAAAAAACTAACTAATATTAACTGGTCTAATATTAACATACCTTAATTTAATGATATAAAAATTATAGATTCTAATGTGTAAATTATAAAGTAACCTATATTATAGATTATAAAGTGTATGTAAAGGGGCATTCCTTTTTAATTTCAGATAGTCAATAATATGGGACAATTTATCATACTCGTAGTTCCTTTTAACAAGTATGATGCAGCAAACCTACTGCGTATATTTATAGAAAATAAGAAAAGAAGTCGTTGTAAACTTTTATTATGGTAAAAGGTTGGGAATAAAAATACGTTTTACCTTTCCAGCTAAGTGCACTAATATTTATAACGGGGGTTATACCTACTCATACAATACATTAATCAGAAGCGAGTCTACGCTGCAATGCCCTTTTGCAACGCTGATCCACTTTTCTACGGATGCGAGATTAAAGGGGAGAGTAACAAAATGAGAAATGGAACGATTTCAGGACGCATTGTTGGCTGCCGGCCGTTGTCGGATTTATGACAAAGAACAGCCGGATGATTCAATCAAGCCAGTTCTTTAGTTTGTTATATTCATGTTACAGTCGCCATCCATGAGCCTTATTGTTATCAGCTTGTTGTCTTAGTAAAAATCCCTTTGTTTACTGAGCCCATTCTACGAGTTATGTATGTGTGAAAGAAAGAATAGTATGTAAATATTCTTTCAATCGGTGTTCTGCATATACAATATGAGCTTTATTACTTATGTGCTTTGTTCTCGTCCCGAACCGGGTCGCTCACTAGCCGAGAGAGAACAGTTAGATGCGTTAATGTTGGTATAAATTGATGAAAAACCTGCACATAGTTCGCCCCTTACACATATTTATTAAATACTTCTACTATTTTATACAACGGAAGACTATCCTACTACATGTCTACTTGTTACTTTGAAGTCACGACAACAATGAGATTGATAACAAGTGGATTATGGAATCCTTACTAATATTATAAATATGAAAGAGTAATTTGTTGGTTTGTTGGCTAGTCCTTCTTTCACGCTTCAACAGAGACACGTTATTGACGTGATTTTGTGCATAGAGATAGTTAATCGAACGGAGAGTGGCATAGCCTTTATAATACGATAATAAGATATAGGATAAGCGTATTTTACTCCAGCGGAACCGCGGGCACGGTCACAGACAAAGCCTCGTTATTTATAAAAACGTCAAAACATTTCTGGCCACAATAGCCCAGCTTAAACTTCCAATAACTCCCACAAGTTTGTAAACATGGTGACGACACGGCGATTGCAAAAAGGGCAAACTTTCAGCAAATAGGTATTCAGTACAGGGGTGCAATTTACAATTTAAATATTCTTAATGTCTCCAAGTTGTCGCAGCGGGGGCGG
>DWLO01003303.1:0-11168 GCA_018245335.1 Dalla quadristriga | reverse complement strand
CCTGTATTATGTGCAACTAACTTCTATTAAAGTAATCTATTTGTAGCTGATTAAGAATTCTTCGTCGGAGAATGCCTAATCCACAGCAGGAAAACCGCAGGCAGTAGACAACTTCCATAAATCAAAGAGTAGCGGATGAAACGTCAAACGGCTCGCGTACACCCGAACCCTCTAATCATAGCGACGACCTAAGCCGAGGTCCATACCTCATAGAAGGTCCACTTAGGTTCATCGCACTGCCACTTTTGCAGGGGAAACTGAGCTATTCCGGATCACAGCAGTTTTCCGGGAGCCGTAGAAAATCTTGGTCCTCTTCTTAGTTGTGGTTGAGCTTTTCCAGCTCACCACTCTCTTTGGTGACGCTGTAAAGGCTATTAGGGCCAAAAGCAACAGTCAATTCGAAAAAAAAAGAAGATCGCGGGGGGTCTCTGCAAACCACTGAGGTTTAAAAAGTCGGAAACAGATGAACAGGTAAGGACTGAACAGGTAGATACAGGCATCAGCCTTTCAGCCATCAGTATTTAAATAGTAAAAATATTACAAAATTGATAGATATAGGTACCTACTATCCGCCGTGTAGGTGGTAGAACCTGTATACGGTTCGCCCAGGGCGGTACCACCGCCACACTCTTCTAGAGGTTTGTGGATCTTCAATCTCAAGGAATGCAGGTGGAACTTGTGAAGGTAAACTGCAGGTTTTGTTGCTGAAGGCTGCAATGGGTACGTTGTGTATGGTGGAGGGTATCTCACAATAAAGAGTTGTTGCGTAATAAAATACATCAGTGTATTTTATTACACTGAGACATAAATATGAGTCTTACACATAATGTCTAGGCTCAGTCCAAACGGCATAATAATATTACGTGACCCTTTCCTCCAATCTGTGAAATTTTCAGAGACGTTATGAAACAAATGTCTGGGTGACCAAAAAAGCGTAATACTAACAATAAAGATTTAAATAAGATTAGTTAAAATTTGCTTTTATTTCTTGAAAGCTAATTTACCAAAAATATAATAAAAAGGGTCCTGAAAACACCTTCTTGACATGGTCACATAATGACAATAAATTAAAACCAACATAAGTTCAGTCCATAAAGAGAAAAATATTGAATCTTTAAAATATAAATCTATAATATAATAAATCAGTAACATTTTGAATCTATATTGAACATTTTTTGAAAATTGTAATGCAGAAAGATTTCTTTTGTCGATATAGAGAACGATACAATTTTATTTTAAATTTTGTCTGTCTGTCTGTCTGTCTCTTTGTACGCGCAGTAATAACTTATACACCAGATTATCATTTAGACTATTTTAAATTAAACACGAGGGTTCCTTGGGAATGTGGAATCAAAGTTTGTATGGAAAAACATTAAAATGTCTGCTGATTGGTTTCAAACTTATAAATCGGCGTTTATGATTAAAGAATGTTATACATATTTTTCAATTATTTAATATTTCAGAACATTCCGGTTTTCAGAACGCTATATCTGACATACCACGTATGTTAGTCATCTGCATTTGAGCATGAAGATTTTCTAACATCAATACTCTAATATACTCGTAATTCAGCGTTTTTAATATTTCACCCTCTAAAGGGTTGGAAAAAGGGATGCAACTTTGAGTGATTTGACCGCATAATGCTGAAACGGCGTAACAGATTATAGTTATTCGTTGACTCCATCCATCCATCCATCAGCCTTTAGAGGTCCACTGCTGAACATAGGCCTTTCTTCCCCTTGAGTTATCAGTCCTTCGACGACGTGGTTTGCCCATTGCCACTTCAGCTATTGAGTATAATAATAAAACTAAAAATGTTGACTATACTAATATTGTTTTTACAAAAATATTATAAGTGATTCTAAAATAACCTGTTAGAAATAACCGTACGAAGTCGCGGGCAACAGCTAGTATGTAATAAAATTCCTTGTTCTCCACCTGCAAAAAAGTTTTGAATTTTCATATTTAGAGCTTAGTTTTTTCTTTTCAGTTAAGTGCTGTTGCCCTCGGGTTTATAGTTTGTTTTTTAATAATTTAATTAATTTATTGTTTAAAGTCCATTCATATTAAACTGTCCAAACTACATTTGATTGTAAACTAGCTTTTCCTGGTAGCATCGCCCGCATAGAAAGAATTTCATTTTGCATGCTAACTAATCCACCCTATTCCACCCCTATAGGGATGTATCTTTTTTAAATCCTTACTATTCGAAGCTGGTCACAGATGCGTTGCTACTACAGGGGTGCAATTCGCTGAAAACCTGCTTAGCGTTGAGGTAGTACTTAATAAATGAAGTTTTGTTTTGTTATTTGTTTCCAATATAAATGTAAAATGGCCCATCCCGTTGGATCGCCCTGTGGCCTAAGGTGGGAAGGCCCGGACTGTGAGAACGAACACGAACGAATATTAACACGAACAAAGTCGCGAGCAACAACTAGTTTTAAATATTTTCATCGTGTACGTTCCCTTACGTTTTAGCATGAACAGAAAAAATTAGCTTGACTATTTTACAAATTTTTGCCTTTCACTTAGCGTCTGAACCTAATTTCACTGTTTAAAATTATCTGTATTTAAAAATTTGGACACTTCGTCAGAGCGATATAAATTCGTTAGTGGAGTGTGTGCATAAATAATGATATGGATTTTCACGTGGCCAAAATGTATTCTTATAAGATTTTCCAGAAACAATAGCGTGATACCATCTGGATATCACATATATATTAAATCAATTACCATAATACACCTTGGACGACCTTGGTGTAGTATTCGAATGCAAACTAACTTTTGTCCTATTGTTTGTCCCGCACACTGATTCAGTAGTTACAAAGGCTTCCAAAATGCTAGATTTCATTGTGAGGTGTGGTTGCTTTTAAAAGTACTTCAATAATTCCCCGTGGGCGTTCCCATTTTGCAACATAATATACGCTGCGGATCGAAAGGATACAAAAAAGATTTGTGAAACATTTGACATTTTCGAAAGGGAAAACCAAAAAGTAAATACTCCTACTGGTCTTCCCGGATTCACACGTCAGAGATCTAGTTGTTCTTCAATAGACTGCCCCGAACTATAAGAAAAAGTGAAATTAAATGCACCCCTAAAAGCACCCAGGCCTTCAAAATACCTTTTGTTATCCGCTCGGCTAAGAGCGGCCATCACTCCACTTTGAACAGAATTATACATCAATACAACGCCCTCCCCAGAGAACCGGACCTGGATTTATTTAGTAATAATATTCGTAAATTTAAGATTTTGTTACACAAATTACTGTAAGGAAAAACATTTTTTTTTATTAATAACATTCTTGGAAAATTTTGTTTTCGTTTTCTATCGTATACACTTAATTGTTATTTAAAAGCTTAATTTTACTTAAATATTATTTAATTATATTGTAAAATAATTGCACGCCGCCGCACGATGCATGCCGTGGTAATAAGACTATAAGACTACATTTAGTTGTTAGAAAGATTTAGATGAAAGTATAAAATGTATTGTCTTATTGGTTGCCCTTTTTAAATAAACAGATTAATTGTATTGCCCGCGCCTCTTATCCAAACTCTCGGTCAGAATACCACGTAGAATGTCTCGCAAAAGTATTCAAGTAATTGTATCTCCGACACGTAGAACAGTGTTGGGTTCTATTTCTCGGGGTTTGTCGAATTGTACAACAAATGTGGATCATCCATGTGAAAAGAACCCGTTATAGACCTAAATGCAATGTCCTTATCTAAATTTAAAAACCTAATGAATAAGAATCTCACTAATTAACTCTTTGCTTACTTATTCACCAACTCGACGACTCGGTGGCGCGTTGGACATGGGTCAGTGACTATGACGAGACGTGGATCCCGGGGTTCGATTCCCGGCCGGGACAGACATTTATTTCAGGTTTACTCGGGTATTGGGCGTTAAATTGTGTTGTGTTTTACGTAAGCGTTTATTTATTATTTGAATTTTTACAGTACCCTATTAAGTATCCTATTAGTAAAAAATATATTATTTTGTATACGTCTACACTTGGCAAGCGATGTTTACCTGTAAATGATTGTGCGTTCACTATTTGTCACTTTTCTATTATGTTTTATTTTAATGTATCTATCGTTAGTGAACTATTAAAAAAATTAACAAATACAAATTTCACGCTGCCGAAGTAGCGAGCACTTCCTGGTTTACATAATCAACCGTTTTTAGAATTTGTTTGTCAGTCTGTCTGTCTGCGATTTATGTCACGAATAGGCTGGAGCCTAGCCTAAATTTCCAAAACCGCTAAACGAATTTAAATAAAATATTCAGAGGTTTTAAAGGGTATATACTTACCGTATAGACTTAATTTGTAATCTTAAAATCCCATAAGGTATTTTAGTCATCAACCTTAAAATCTACATCCCGAGGGACCCATTAAGTTTTTTTTCCGAATATGCTCTGAAACTGTTCAACGAATTTTGATGAAATTTGTATGGATTGTAAAATGTTCACTAAATTATCGTATAGGTTTTATTTCATCTCGATATCTCATACAGTTTTTTAGTTACAGATCTTAACATCCATACCCCAAGGGACCGATTTGGTTGTTTTGTGCTTTATTTCATCTCAATATCTCACACGGTTTATCAGTATAGCCCTCAGCATCTGTACCCCAAGGGAATTTATTTCACACTGATAAAATTTTCCGTTTTTCGAAATTTTATGCGGACGAAGTCGTGGGCACACCCAATTAATAAATAAAAAAAATAAAATCCGAAAACACACTTTCGCGTTTATTATGTAAGGATACATACTCAGGTTTCTCCACCTATAAAGAATGAGCATAATTCATATGTTGCAATTAGGAAATAGTAGATTATTTTATTCAGAGGCTTTCTTAGTAGCAGTACGTAAGCAATCACTTGTGCCAAATAGAGAAGTCACTTAAAAGCAGAAGGTAGAGATTCAATCTGGTACGAACATTGAGCACTGAACCTCCTTGGATTTATATCTCACTTAGTCGCGTAATCTCATTCACCTATTGAATTTTGAAAAGGCTTGAACCTAATTGAGCGAAGCGTTCGTCGTGGACCCTCAGTAAAATGTTTACTACCTACTTATAATCTTATTTATTCGTCTGTTATAATAGAAGAGTAATATGGTTGGATGAGCGCGAATTTCATGTGTTTTATGAAGAAGATCAGCCGCGGGTGGTGGATATTGTTTTCAAAAGTGTTTCACTTAACAAGGAGTGTCTTAGGAAGGTCCTCTCAGTAGCAGCAATTTCAAATCAGTGGTAAATGACGAACTATTAGTGTACCTACCTAAAAAAAATTTTATTTTTAAGGGTTGGATTGATAAAGTTAATGGTCAATTAAGGAATCTGTTTAGTTAAGGGGCTCTTTAAATAAGTAATTGCTGAGAGGAATTCAATGAAATCGGACATGATACTAGTAGCGTTTAAAAGCTTCTAGGTGTACCTACGCCCTATTTTATTGATATTCTGACCGCCTGAAAACCCCGGGCGCGGGAGGAACTGGGTGTAGGCGGCTGCGGCGCGCATGCCTAAATGCAGCGCAGCTGCGTACTGCACTTTTAGTCGGCTCTGAACTGCCTGTAAGAAAGTCTGTTTCGGCCCGAGAGTGATTAATCCGTTAACCATAACGTTAATACAAATTTCTTGGACTGCGGACAGCCCTACAGTTTGATCGGCGTGTTCTCGCATCCTGTTCACGGCGTTATTAAAGGTGAGTGATGTTTTTGCTACTATCTTTTATTACCTGTTTCATATCGGGGCGTTATTGATTGCTCCGGTCGGATGCCTAATTGTAGCAGGGCGGTGGCTGGAGCGAGACAGGTGCTGAAAACTGAAGTGTGTTATATGTAATACTGCTGCTGTTAATCGATTAATATTATATTATTGGGGATTTTAATATGATGTAACGTCGGGAGTAGGATGGCCGCGGGCGGTTGCAGCTCTGGAAATTATTTCAGCTTGGGGCGGTCTAAGTAGGTCGGTACTTCCAACAGCGTCACAAACTAGTGCACGGCCGCCAATCCTCCCGCGGATTCGCTTTGTTTCAACATCCGTGCCCTACGGTGTGCAGCTCAAAGTTTTGTAGGCAAGTAGGTATTGCTTTGTAGGCAAGTGAAGCAAAAGTTAAATGTCAAAGGTAATGGATCGTTCTACATTGAAACGTATTGATCGGTGCGGCTATCGACAAGGGGGATAAACTTAGACTGAATTTTAACATGAGATATATTTTGAAATAGATATGGCCGCCCCTATTAGTTATATTATTTTAACTTTACAATTTTAAACATAGTCTTATGTAGGATATTTTATGAAAGTTAGCAGTGTGAAATAAAAGGGACCCTTGAGGTACGGACGCTAAAGAATATAAGTAAATAAGTTTGAGATGTTGAAACAAAAAGGAGTCTATGCGGTAAATAAGTGTAGGTACGCTCTAAAGATTTCTCTTTTGACTGTTCTTTAAGTATTTAAGTCATTAAGTCTTTTTAAGTCTTTAAGTCTTTAAGTCTTTAAGTCTTTAAGTCTTTAAGTCTTTAAGTCTTCAAGTATTGAAGTCGTTAAGTCGTTAAGTCGTTAAGTCGTTAAGTCGATAAGTCGTTAAGTCGATAAGTCGTTAAGTCGTTAAGTCTTTAACAGTAAATAATTCGAAACGCCACCCTGGTCAATAATTCAAAAATAATTTAAAAAAGTTTAAAAGGAACGTAATCAAGTAATTTATATAATTGATGTAGAAATGACCGGTACGCCCCACGGTGGCTTCTTTTCGGTTCGTTTAGTTATTTATTCTACTAGCCTATCGATTGCTTTAAACCGAGTTATTTTAGGCGAAGCTGATTCATTTTTCATGCCCTATGCACCAAGTATCAATCGATAATAATGTTCGTACAAGGTTGGTCCGTGTATATAAAGGGTTGTTTCATTCGAAACGAGACTAGTGATCATAAAGTTTAGCTATCGAAAGTCTACGCCCTATTATTACACATTTTAAGATTTAAAGCTATATTTTGAGCAGTCGACTATCAGTGGTAAGATAGGCCTACTTGTCACAAGATCTGATCCACTATAATATATCAAGGTAGGTGTTACGGAGACAACATAATAATATTTTGCCTGAGTGATCTTCATAACGTTATCATAGGCGTGTGAAGTTGTCTAGAAGCGTGGTGGACTATGGATTAAACTTGTTTTATTTTGGGATGAGTATCGGTTGATATGATGAAGGAGTTACGATCAACTCACATCACATCCGTTTCTGCTTTGTCGTTCGCTTAATCAACGGCCTTGTCCACAAACTCCACGTGACTAGTCACTGCGTACAAGATCTGTACTGATGAACTGAACTTCAATGGCGTAGTGACTTATATGACCCGGTTTCCAAAATCGGGACTAAATTTTACTTACATTTTCGGTTGAATTGGTATAACCGTTTCCCGCTTTGTTAAATTAAAAATATGTGAAAAAACGTGAGGGTAACTAGAATACTAACCGTCGCCTGGAGGCCACACTCGGTTACTTTTTCGCTTTTTATTTAATTTTTCACGTGAATGCTGAGGCAATCCAGCTCCTCAACCAAACGGACATAAGTGGGACTTAAAAGCACAAAACCATTTGAGTTAGTGTTGCGAATAGTGTATGTGTATTAGTGTAATTTAGTGTCAGTGCTATTATTAAAGATCACATGAACTAAGTGTCTTCGCCTTAATAGAGATAATAAGAAAAGTTATTGGACACATTCTTAATAATAGTAAATTTTTCAGTTTAGGTTAAAATAAAATAACTTATTAGCCTTACTTATGGCTAGATTGTAATAAAAAATTGTGAGGAAATAATTGCAACTTATATAAGGAAAAAAAAAAAAAAAAAAAAATTTGCGTGTTCGTACCTAATGGCTCGTCTGCTGGCGTTAACTAAGTGCACCCCGAGACAGGGAGGATAGCAGTCGCGCATCCCGCGGGCTCGCGCATAATCACTGGTGAGTTATCTAGCATTCGTATCAAAGATAATGTTCTTATTTGACTCGTTGTTTTATTTATTAATATTTTTTATGCGTTCTCGTAATAAAATTAATGCTTTATTTATAGATGGACCCGAACAACAAGTTACAAGATTTTTGTTAGAATGCGACTCTGGTAGTGAAATCGAAGATAACTTAGAAATTGACGACAACGATTCTGATGTCAGTGTTGCTAATGCTACTTTCCTTCCTCTAAACCAGTAAGAAACTGATTTGTCATGTATTATTATTATTTATTATTCCTCAAAAGGCGATAAAACTGGTTGTCTGGAACATAGATCTCCCAATTGCTTCTGTTATGGCATAAAATAATAAGACTGATTTCAAATATATGTGCCTTGAAAGTTGTCATTATTAGACTAAGATTCTTATTGTTATACCAAAAAATATTTATTGCTCTATAGATTTGTTATTTTAATAATAAATAATTGCTTAAGTTTGTCGTTTAAATAATTGAGACCAGTTTTAAGTTTAAAACTCAATTTAAGTGGCTTTTCATTGTTTTTATATATTTTTTTATAATAAATTTAAGAAAGGCAAAGGTTAACTATTAAGTTATATTATATGTATTACATATATTATGTATATTAAAGTGTACATAAAAAAATAAGAACCATTTTTTATTTTTTTTCCAAAAAGTTGCCTCCCAAGCTATCATCAGCAGCAATAAATAGTTAATAAATTATTTTAGTAGACTAGGGTTCAATAAAAACAGTGTAGTCTTCATATGGACGATTACAAAGATAGCACAAGGTAAGTGAAACTGGATGTGACATTGAGCGTGGTACCATGTAATAGTGGCTTCCATGTAATAGTGCTATCTAAAAAGCTATCTAGATTAGGTACTGAATTCATACATAAAATCACTCACAAATTAAAAACTGTTCTGCAGCCCTACGCTTGTACCGCAACTGAGCCGGCTCAAATCAGTTTATTCCCCCGGCGCCGGCGGTGGCACGTAAATCCGCCAGTGTGACGTCACGCACACATAGCTATGTATGAGTTTACCTAAAATGGGGGGACCCTCAGAAGCTTGGCCTTCCGTTCTACTCAAGGAAGTGCCTTATAGAATAATATAGAATATAATTAATTCCATGGTTCTGCCCCGTAGAGAAGAAGAGGATCATGGGAAAATCGAAGGCCGGTTTTAAATCGAAGCCGAATAAACCTGACCCAGGTCAAGAAAATAAATTTAAGGTAAGGTCGTCCACTAATCAATCATGAAAATAAGTCCTTAGATAACTCGGTAAATTATGAATTAGGTATTACTCGTAAATGCGAACACCTATAAATATAATACACTTACACCAGCCCGCGATACTCCATGACAACGACTATTAAAATTTATCAAGAAAAAACTGTTCAGATAAAGTTTCCAAATGTCTAAATGTCCGAATTAAAGCAAATTGATGAATACGGTACTTACATCGCGTTACAGAACGCTGGGCTAGACGCAACTACACGTAACCACACACTCACATAGCTGGACTCTACTATCGCATACGATAGAACAGTTTAGGCAACAACAGGGACAGCATTACACTGGCAGGTTTACACAGACTGTAGCGCGAACGAGATAACAATATTAGTAGTAGGTGGGTAGAATAATAAGTACCCGCAACTCTGTTTTTTTCTTTTACATGCCCTCAACATACCACTAAAGTGGAAGGTGCGAATTTAGCTATACCTGTTTATTTATTATATTATGTAAAAAAAAAGGGAATGTAGCTTCCAGCATACGTTAGACGTATGCTGGAAGACAAAGACCTGCAGAGACGTGACAAATCTTTACTTTGAATTCAGCCTCATGGTGACATGATGAGCCATGTAGTAGACATTATCAGCGTCACTTACGAAGAAAGAAGGAGCCTGCTGCACGGGGTCCTTGAGCAGCCGGTGAGTATTAAGTTATGAGAAGGATCATACAACAATCGCAGCCTATTATCTATTATCTATCATCTATCTATATATCTATCTATTATCTGAAACACTTGCTTTTGGTATTTTTGATTTATCATTCAATTACATTTCGAAAATCAAACGATAAATGATGATACAGTTCAGTAAAATTAGTTGGCAAAAATAACGCTCTCCATACAATCTAATAGACAATCAACAATGCCGAGTTATTTTCATTTCATAATGATATGGCGAGCGGATAATTATCATCAGCGTAATATTATCATTAGACGTCGTCCTGCCCTGCCCTTGGTAGGTAATTTTTTTAAATTAATTTAGAAACGCTTGCCGGTGTGCGCTTAACAACTCACCAAAGTTTCATCGAAATCGGATCATTGGTTTAGGACCACAACACAATACACAATACGGGACGCACAACAACCTAATAAACCAAACGTCGTCAATTTGTGTAGTCAGAAATTTTTGTATTCTTAAATTTTTAAATGTTTTAATAGTTAGTCTACTATTTAATTCCCTACGGAGACAAATCCAACAAATCAAAAATCATGAAAATTGGTCCAGCCGTTTTTGAGTTATAAATGGTTTAACTAACATGATTTTGCGACTTTGTTTTATATAGATAGATATAATAGTATATATTATTATCTTCACCGTGTGTGAAAATACCCTAAAAATTATTTTTAAGAAACAGTGGGTCAGTGATTTCATGTTCGCATGTCATGTGCATCTGATACTTGATGCTTCGCTTTTTGATACTCAGTAGATAAGTTGCTTTGTAGCAATTTTGGTACAAAGCTATATTACTTCATCCTCTTTTATTTAATGACAGAGCGCCGGTGCTAGGCGAAAGATAAAGGAGCTTCACGACCAGGCTGGTGCTCGTCGGCCCCCGAGCCCTCAGGCTTCAGTAAGTTAGCTTATAAACGTAACTATGCTTGCCAGCGTACTCAGCCCCGAGAACGTGATGACGTCACCAAAATAGCGTTGCGCCTATTTCTTCTTTCGCGGGTGGCTCCAGACGTTTAACATTTTTTGCTAACGTATCGGGTTATATATTATTTAGATTGATAACCAAATATACGTATTGGTCATAGAAGTTACCTAAAAACTATGTTTATGATGAAGTTCAGTAAAATTAGTTGGCAAAAATAACGCTCTCCGTACAATCTAATAGACAATCAACAATGCCGAGTTATTTTCATTTCATAATGATATGGCGAGCGGATAATTATCATCAG
>DWLO01003302.1:0-11169 GCA_018245335.1 Dalla quadristriga | reverse complement strand
AGAGCTACTGTCAAAAGTGTAACTCATAATATTAAATTTGTATGAAAATATACCCAGCTGCAAACCACGCTACTACTAACGTAGACGTTACGCTGCAGGAACTATTGGGTTTAGTTATGTTAAGTAGCCGCTAGAGGCTCTACTCTTTTTCCATACTAATAAGTCATTGTGACTTTCATTACCGCAAACGGTAGCGTAACTGTGTAAGTATATCGATTATTTGCCAAACTCCTTATCAGGAGTTGCCCCTACAGAATCTGTCTTTTTTTTTCTGTCAGTCCCAAATTTTTACGAATTAGTTCACGGAATTATTATTACAACATAGTCAGTAATAATTTCAAAAAAATCCAAAATATTTTTTTTAATCCGTGGGGCACGCTCATTCACCGGGACAAACAGTTACCATAGAAATGAACAGTAAAGTGGCTTATTGATATATACAAGTATGTTCTCTATAATAGCCGTGCTGTAGCACAATTTAATTTAAGAAGGGACAGACAGTAAAGCATTTGATCTCTGACCCAAGAACTTGTCAGAGCACAACCCTCATCAGCCTCAGTACACGATTGTGGCTGTAAGTGCATGAATGGAACTAGTTATCGTCACACAAACATACAAATATGCCACAGGTGATAAACGTACATAAGACAAATAAGTAAATATTGGTCCAGTCCCGTTTCGAAAGTCGATTAGTAGCGACCATAAGTGCCGAATGTTTGATCAAATATAAAAGTCTGTATAGGGCGAATGAGACAGCTTTTGAACTGTCCGGTAGACCAATTTTATAGCTTAATTCGACAAATATTCAGGTAAACACTTGGCATATTATGTTATCTTTGGCATGCTGTGGCGTCTTTACGACATCATCATAACCATTACTATGGATTCTTGTTAAGATTAGTTTACGGAGGGAAGGATTCAGTATAGACGCAATGGTTAGTGATCACATAGGATCCTCATGACCACAGAGGAACCATTGCATTGCAATTGCATTTTGCACTACCGACGGAATGCAGAGTGGCTAGCTAGTATTATGCTGCTACTGCTAATGTGTTAACTGCTATTGCCTGGGTTTTGCAGACTACGTTATACTTACGTTTCGTTCAAAACTATGGTTGCAGGCATCTATGGCACATTATCTGCACACATAAACCTGCGTGAAGAGACCACCTTAGTCCTCAAGAATAACGCCAATCTGTCTTCGAATAAGCTATAGGTTAAAGTGGTCACATTATCAAATTTTATGTAATTTCATTAAAACATGACCATGGTCATGAACAACATGAACAAACGTTAATATATATAATTTTATAATATAATTTTGGAATTGTGTTGGTACGTATATTTGAATACATTACTTAATTATTAATGTATTGTCTTTTACATTAATGTTATGATGAAGCAAGAAATCTCTTCGTCTTATATGTAAATATTCATTTGTTTTGTGGCCCACGTTTTAACCAGTTCTTTTATAAAAATATGGGCGTCATACAATAATTTTATTCAATTTAATATCGTTCATTGAGTTTTTATCGAACATCTGTGTTGATATTCTAATTCAATGACTAAACCGGCCAAGTATGTCGCCGTACGTGTAGCGTAGAGTTCCGTTATTACTAACCAGGTTTTGACCGCGGCTCCGCCCGCGTAAAATTTCCACATACATCCCACAGGAACCGTGCACTTCCGGGATAACATATAATAAGTAGCATATTATTATGTAGCCATAAGCTATCTCTCTGCAAAATCTCACGTCGATCCGTTGCTTGCTGTGTTGCAGCATGAAAGAAGAATAAACCAACAAAAACAATAACACATTTATAATATTAGTAGTGACAACATCACGACTCCGCCCGCTTAAAAATTGTCAAAATATTCTTCATCTATTCCCATCCTAAATCTAAATTTCCTAAAATCGAATCTCGTTGAATAATTCTTGCATGAATGAATAACGAACATCCACCCATCCATCATATCCATAAGAACTGACTGTCATACGACGGTACCCTGATACACCTACCTAACAGCAAAAACAAGAAAGAAATCAACTAATATAAAAAATAGTTTTTATGTAGTACGTCTTTTTGCGTACCTACGTATTTTGCATGTTAGAACAATCGTCGAGGAAAATTTTATAAGCGGACGTTTTGGCATCTCTCTCGCTAGCACATTCTAACATTTTCAATTTATGTAAAAGTCTATGTAGACTTCTTAACAAAAATGTTATTCATTATCATTGTTGACAATATAATTACGGGCATTTTAGACACATTTTAATTTTTATGTAGGTAACTTTTGACAGGGAAAAATGGCAAGAAAAGTTACAAATTGTTTTCGCCTGTATTCAAAATCTGAATAGGAAAATTAAAATATGTCTAAAATGCCTGCAATTGTGTGGCCTGCAATTATGATGAATCACGTTTTTTAAAAGTATACCTAGTCTTTTAGAATCATTAAAAATTAAAAATGTAAGGATTGGCGAGTCAAGCGAGATAAATGCAAAACGTGGATAGTCTTCTTAAATAATAGTGTGGGACGTCATAAAATTGAGCCGTGAATCATTTTTCTTTTAAACCAGCGCTGAAATTAGATTAGTGGATCAGACCTATTAGAATGCGTTTATTACAATGTTAATAGCTTATCGCCTATAACAAACTTAATAAAAAATCAGTAACTATATGCCCGGCATACGGAAGACGTCACCGAAGTAATAATACTATCGGTGTTTACAATTTGAAATTAGATTCGTAAGATAGGTATGGTATAACAACACTTTTATAAAAATATTGATCACATTCGAAGCAATCGTAGCTCGTACTGTTTAATTTCACTTCCAGGGCTAAAAGCTTTGAAGGAGAATCACAGATTAGATAATACTCCCATATGCTTCAGCCGTAAGTATGGCAACCTATTAGCGACCTACGGCAGGACACGGGTCTTTTCAGAACTTAGACAGGATGCCAGGATCGTACTCAAACGCACGAAATACTGCTCCAGTGCAGATTAGTGGATTGGTTGCGAATCAGTCTTGGAAATGTCAGTCAGGGCGCTCGAAAGCCTCAGATAACTGCAGATATTAACAACCGGGACGGACTGCATAATGTTTGCACGATGTACCTTCTGATGCCTAGGCCTTAGACGCTTTTTATAAGCGCTCTTGAAATGTTGCTACTAGCGGCACCTTGGATGAGTGTTTCTTTTTTCTTCTTTACATTATCAATTGCTTTCGTCCACTACCGGGGAGGCTTAACCTTGTCGACAATCGCACGACGCACGGTTATGAGCGCTTTCGGCCTTAACAATATTGTGACAATATTTTGCCGAGAAGCAGCATTTGGTACGTTGGTCAATATACAGGTTTGTAGGTCCGACACAGCTGCCACAGCTAATTCGCTTACATACATGTAACGAAAGTATTCTATGGCCGACGAAAGGGGACGTCCCAATTCTAATTTAATCATAATTTTATAATTTTTTCAGCACCGAATGAATCACTAATATCTGACATTGGTATGCAAGCAATTGCAAATTAATCCACACGAATAATAATCGCATATTATGTCGCGACCCTTTTAATTCTTTTGCCAGTTCAATATCGTAAGAAAAAGTAATACTGTACGTATTACTTGAATGATCCAAAGCCGAGTTTAAGACATCATTGTAGTAAAAAAAATCGCGTTGTCACAGATTTGTCGCGCAAAAGATTGACATGTTTTATTCTTAAACGTCTGATGTGCTGACTTGGCCCTTCTCCAATGAGTTAGCTACTGGATGACAGGATCCTAGGATTGTTCGGTAAACAAATAATAAACATTAACTACCAGTAAATAAATTTATCTGAATTCCCACGTCCTCAATTTATGCCCTTTAATAATTTAATCTATCAAAAATAAATATACGCGGTTGGACTTAAAAATATCTATGACAAAAACAAATTTTGAACCTACGTATCACTACTCATTTTTGTTAAGTCTACGCGTTCAGCTCGAATACTCAGTGACTCAGACGTGTACATTACGAATTATTTCGTAAATTTTCCTGAATTCTTAACCTGTACGCTGATATTTAATACATGAACTGATATCGGACACAGGCACAGCAGAAGTTGTTTGCGAATGTCATTTACCACTTATGTTGTTACTTGTTTGAAAACCACTCTGAGAAATACTGTTTTATTCTAGAAACTCCTTCTTCTAGTCGTGTTAATTTTATCATGATTAAGATCTACAATTGTTACAAGAGAGCAAAAGTCTACTCTTAGAATAAGAAGTGTCGTTTTGATTAATCTTATTTTTTATCCATTTTTATTTGCCAAACAGACGAGATCTCTTCGCATATTAGACTTATATATATAGACTGGTGATAAAATGTATATTATTATAGTGTATTATATTATGTATTTCTACACGCATGAAACGTGTGAAGAGATTGCGGTATTTCTAAGTAAATATAACTCGTAGAATTGCATAGCAAATATTTGAAGTGTTACTGAACTCACTGAGACTACTTGTTGCAATAATTGTGGTTTGACTACTTTGTTAGTAACAGAAGCAATTTTTAACTTTACAATCAATCCATCCATCAAGCCATCGGCCACTGCTGGACATAGCTGGGCTCCTCTAATAAACGCTACTACTACTACTTCAGCCGGTCCATGGAATCCGGTGTCTTCCGGTCTTCTTCAAGTTGACAGTCACAACAAATATAACGTAAAACAACTAGATACTAGTACTTAAATACTACTTCACAATGTACTTAATAAAATAATAAACTGACAAACAGTTCACCTTATGTCCTTCAGGCATATTCACAGTTATCTTAAGTAGTCCCTGGATGTGCTACAAGCTACAAAATGAAATGCAAGGATATACGCGACGTATATAAACGCACCCGGGGCTATTTCAGTGAGCTTCTTAACGAAATCTATTGTATCTTCGGGCTTTACTGATGTTTGCATTCGCCGATGATAAAACACACACTGTGGCCTGAGATGTTTGCTTAAAACAATTGTTGGATGTCTGAGCGATAAAACGTTAAGGCTATTTAGATTCAATGAAAGCTTGGGCAATATATAAACTTCTGAATAATACCTCTGACGTATTCATACAGTCATCACAGTTCCTGTATTAGGGTGTATACCTATTCAACCGCGCTGTTCGGTGTGAATAAGTGAAGCAAGGGTTAGTAGACAACTCGATATTCAAAGTGTGAAGGTACTACATACATTATTTACTAAGAAAATATCACATTTCGTAAACCCTAAACAACAATCCTTATTATACTTGACAATAAGTGAGCCTATTCCAGGGCAGATTTCTGAAGAAGCAATCGTTAGGGAGCAACGATGCAGCAAACGCACCCACGCAAACCCACTTTCACACTCACATAGACAAATAGACAGACAACCAAAATCTAAGTTTAGATCAACCAAAGGATTCGGAGAAGGCTTAACGTCTGATTTCTAAGTATGTAGCTATAAAACCACCTGGATTCACTGCATTATGTTCCTTCAAAAGCACGGATGCGCTGAAATTTTATCATCCATCCAACTACCGACCGGAACCGATGATCCTTGACTTTGTCGATCAGTCACGATTGACAGTCTTCGCGGAGATACGAATACTTGTTATGTTTGTATACGGAGCGGTAAGTATGTAGGTTAGACTTAAAGCCAATGTTAAAAAATCTGGTATAAATCTTGCTGCTTCACGAGATTAAATGAAGCCAAAGTGGTAAACATGTTTGTGTTCAGATAACATCCCGTGTTATCGGATATATAAATATAGCTATGCTTCCTTAATGAATCATCGAGACGATGTTCCATATATAAAAGCAGGATTGGGATGAAAGACCGATTCAAAAGTCGAGACTCAATCTCGCGTGCCATCTGCATCCGATTTACGTATACGTGAAGTGATCGTCTCGTGAAATTAGTAATAAGGATTTTTTTCGAAAGGACAGTTGCTGTGGTCCTAGTGGACCTTTACAGTGTCATGGGGCAGGATGGCGAGCTTAAAGAGCTGGACCAATCAGAAAGAGATTGCAACGGACCTAAAGCATCTCCTGTGAGATACGGACGGACATAAGCTGAGGTCATTCCTGTAGAGGGGATCGGGGCGAAACAACGCGTCACTCGGGGATAAGGTAACGTGGAACGCTATCGATACTTGGGCGAGTGACCGTGAATGCTACGTTCCTCAGAAGATACGTCCAGGATCCGATCCACTATTATCCTTAGCGGCAGCGATATTTGGTCCGTGAAACTTTCGACAATCTAACACTACATTTTATTATTATTTAGTTTCAGTGTTAACGCCGAAAGATTGTTCAAGTTAGGAGCTGGTAGTACAGACGAACTTATCCTTAAAACTTGAATTTAGGGCTCTCAAGACGGCTGACACGACTGTTCTGCAAACATTATATTTTGTGCGTGTGCGGAAGGACGTCCATAAGAATATATCGCGGGCCTGTTTTAACATTAGACGTAGACATTTTAGCTCCGCTGAAGTCTTACGATACTTTTACAGTGATTGGTGAATCCCTAAGTGTGAATGGTAACGTGTCACTCACGTTTATATTCAAATTTTATACATAGCAAAGCCAGCAAAATGGGAACTGATACCCAGGAATTATTTGAACGTAACAACGGTTCGTCATCATAAATTGTAATATAATACGCCCATTACATTAATGTTTAATACATGTCGACTGCGACTGTTGATATTTTATGTCCGTGTCTATCAATTTTTTGCCGCCCTTCTAAGGACAGCGCGTATCGTATGTCTTGACGCTACGGAGCTAGACTAGGGTCTTGCTGTATCGGATTCAAGTAAATATGATGTCAAGTCAGTAAAGCGATAACATCATAATTTTTCTGTAAACCGAGATAATAACATTCATAACTATGTTAATGCTCGGCGACGGAAGCTGTTTCGTAACGTGTACCGTTTTGTACCGTGGTTCAGACTCATCCTCGTGAAAGATTCTCCCCTGATGCGGGCACTGATCTTGCTAAATGATCTTGTGGCATGGTATCCGCAAGTAGGCAGGAAAATATATTGCAAAGCTCTAACAAGAATGATGTATTTCTGTAATGTTTTTATAGCATCATTTGTAATAAAAAATATTGTAATAATAATTTCAACATACTTAAATATCCCTTACTGCATAGCGACTAAAAGCGAGTGCAGACGATTAAGAGCAACTTACAATATCGTTGTTGGAGATGATAATGAAATGATTACCAACTCCAACAAAGGAAACAAAAACGTACCTAATTTTTTAGGATGTTCTATTTTCTATGCCCTTCAGTCCGCTGATGCTAAGTGCCTGTCATTATATATGTTACCAAGTTCGAACATGACAATAGTCCTATTCTCCGGTAACGAATGCATCGCTACGATCGAGGACTAAGATGAATGACTTGTTAGTGTTAGCAGATCTAGGTCGCAGTGGCTTTACGCTTGGGTTCAATCTAGAACCCTATAATGCAAAACTTTGCTTCAAAGCAGAAACGGTGCGTTATTAAGGTTCTACCTGGAACCACAGATTATATAATAATTTAAATAAACTATCTTCAATTGTTTTATTGTTCCTACTATACATATAAAAAAATTAAACTTCAAAATATCGCTAGGTGTTTACAATTTACTGGCCGGACAGGATATCGTTCAGCGGCCATCGCTTACGGGTTAATATCATCGCTTATAGTTAGCTATTTTCGTATCGGGCAAGTCTTAGAAGAATTTGCTACATGCGATGATCAGCAAAAACTCACAATAACGGAACATACCGATAAGGTAACATTTATTAAATAACGTGTCGATCCTAAAAGGCGACGCTGATTCTGCCGTCGCGTTTAGATACTGTGTTGTCGATAAACGTATTTTATTTTGTTTACAAAGTAATAATTCGTTTACTATTCCCGACCGGGGCAGACATTTATTTGGCCGATAAATGTTTGTACTCGGGTCATGGGCGTTAAATTGTGTTCTTCAGTGTGTGTCCGCCACCCGCAACACAGGGACTCCAAGAGCGGGGGTGTGAGTGTGTAAGCGTTTATTATTTTCCTCATACTTCTATCATTCAAGATCGAAAGATGTCAGATGAGACACTTGACGCCATCTTGTTGTTTGTTTGTTTATCCCACAGCTGGGGGGCCCAGACCCGGAAATAACACTTATCTATCACATAATATGGTCGCCTGCTAAGTTCGAGAATCATGCCAGTGAAACGTACTCCCAGTGAGTCATTTAAACAAATCAAGGAAATCATCGTGTTCTTAAGTAGCCACTGCCGCCCATTGACACTAATCAACCCCTTCTTACTACGTGATGTAGGAACTTGTGTTAACAGTAAGTTTAACTGACTGGTCACACTCCTAAGGAGTTAGGATGATTGGCAACCACGCCATTCCGATACGATCCGATCTGATCCGAACGAACAAGATATTCTAGAAAATTTCTACGACATTTCTAGAAAAATACGACAGAATCGTGTGTCGCCCCGGGCGAATCGTTTGCAAGTTACAGGTTTCATCCATTTATGTACCAACCATTATTATAATATTATACTCCATTGACCATTACACATTACTTGGATCATTAAAAAATGATACCCCATATAACAACACATTACCCTGCGGTTTAAGTCGTGATCCGATCAGCCTCCTTAGAAGTTACGTACCTAACGCAAATAAATTATTATTCGTTATAAAATGCAACATAAAACAGATGCATAATACATAAATATTATGAGCCTTGTACGCTAATAGATATGCGCGTTCCAACACTGCGCCAGGCAAACCAGTGCGACAGGTCCACGAGCAAGCTTTAGTACCTACTCTCCATCTAGTTAGTACTATGATAGAAACAAAAACTAGAATATCCTGCGGTTCTACGAAAATCCGTAGTGAATAAGATTATATAGATTGAGTTCCTGGTTGTCCGAGCTTCAACATAATGGTCATTGCATGCCACTGCGTCTTACATACATCTTCTTTAATTATATTTTCTTTAAAAAATTTATATAAATAATGATAAAAAACAGCAGCAAAATAACAAAAATGAGTTAGATCCAGAAGCACAGAAAAAGGAAACAAGGAATTTAAAAAAGAGCGCCCAAATAAACAATTACTCAAAAACTACAAATGGATTCTTGCGAAATTAGGTGGATAACCAGAGGCGACCAACGTATCTGTAACCAGCTTCGAATAAGACAATAACTAACGATTACTAATATTCAGTGACATGACTTAATTACACTAAGAGTCCTAACTCCCACAGTCCCTTCCACAGTCCTATTCGAGGTTTGTCTCAGATGTCCATGGGCGGAAGTGATTGATGGAACTGAATGCTCGTTCTTTATTTAAATTACATTAAATATAAATCAGAATATACGCTCCTTGTTATATTAAAAATATACTCTAAGGGCATGACATAGGGGATGAAAGATTGTAGGCGAAAACCATTGTGAAGTCTAATAATAACTTCATACACAGCTAGTTAGTCCAAGAATCTAGCTACATCACATATTATGCAAAATGTAGAATAATGTTGCGTAACTCTGCCGTTCACCAGAATTAATTTACTATCCGGACATCTGTGGAGCTCTTTGGCAAGACTATAAATTATAGGAAACAGATAATTCCCCAGTGACGAGCACAAACAAGCTCACAAGACGAAATTGAAAATGACCTACATACGAATGATCTTAAACAGTCTCGTAAAATTCAAATTATACCTAATTTATGTGTTTTGCTTAATGTTAGATAGGGTGGCAGAATAAGTTAGCAATAAAATAAGCTTCGTAACCCGCAAATAAGCTTTGTTAGTTCCTCAAACCAGTAAACAGTCAAAATATTGGCAAACATTAAGTAAAATAATATATGACAACAAACACAACAATAAATACTAGCCTATAATTAGCAGCTTCGCATATAAGAAAAGTACATTATGTTTTAGATCATTAAAAAAATTAAATTTGATATGGACGAACCTTAACAGGACATAAAATTACACTTTAGAAAAAATCACGTTATGAGTTAAGGAATAATAAAACATCTTGACGATCTCACAGAACAAGACTAGGGATATGTCTGAAAACAATAGCTATACACCCAACTATTTACGATATAGACACTGGTTAGTGATAGAAGGTGATAGTTAGGCAGATTAACTCAGCTATTGCATAAAAACATGTGATTTCTATGGCTGCGTCATGTAAAAACGGGAACGCCAAATGAATGCTGTTATGGGTTAACTTGGAGTTACGAGTAACTTACCGTATATAGTAAGTGTATCTCCTGGTTCGATAGAGGAATTGTTTTTTTGTGTTTCTGTGCGCGATAGTTAATTTAAAGTTTTCTTAGTAATTCAAGGCAATCGTATTATTTAAAAAGTCACATTCTTCTGTAAGAATAATTCATTTCGTATTATTAGACAATACATAGTCGCGTGTAATAATTTGACTAAGTAACTGAATTGTTTGAGCCTGACTGATTATCCAACCAAGCTATACTGGTATCGGAATGTTGCATCACAATATATGCAGTCCAGGTATGTTTTAAGAAGAACATCTTACTAAATCCCTAGTTAAACCTAAGTTGACTATCAAAAACAAGCGTGAACGGGAGCAAGAAAGCAGTAACCAACAGTTTTAAAGTAGACATTGAATAACATTAGCAGATTAGTCACGACTACAGCGAGGCCCGAACCATTGTTTCGACAATGTGTTCGCATACTATTCGCATTCAGTTAGTTCTATTTGTAGTGTACTGCCGTTTACTTTACTACCCGGTTTTTGCGAGCGATTAAAGCGCCAAAATAAATAGCCACCTAGCCCGCATACCGTTACTAAAATTTGTAATGACGCGTGTGGAGCTTTTGGGAATTGCCTGTTTTACTCACCTAAGCGTGATTTTATTTATTTTACAAAGAGCATAAAGTAAATTTACATTATACTTTTATTCTACAAGAATAGAAAATTCTTACAACAAGTACTTAGTAACCTATTAGGCACATACCTCAGTTTAAATAAAACTATTAAGAAACCGTAAGTTGGGTAAGTTGGACTTACGACCTGAAGAAAACAGCAGGAAACCGCTGGATTCAGAGGACACAGGACCGTCAGCGTGGCGTCGATTAGAGGACCTATTACCTATGCCAGCAG
>DWLO01003301.1:0-11170 GCA_018245335.1 Dalla quadristriga | reverse complement strand
CTAAAATTAACAAAAATAACAACAAACAATATTGGTTGGCAAGGGGCGCAAGTCACGACATTACGAAATGTCTAAGATGTCTTCTTACTCGTATTATGTCATCACTTTCCTAAATCGTCACCTTTCCTACGATGTCCTTCTCACTACATAAAACTGTCTTCGCTATTTCTTTAAGTTTATGTTATTTTAAATGGCGTTAAGTAATGCGTTTTCACAATTATTATGAGTGGTACTTACGAAACTCGCTACTTCGTCAATGTGATAATGAAGCGTGTCGAAATTCTCCGCGGGCGCCAGAAGATTCTTCACTTTCAGCGGTTGAGGAACTTTCACCCGCAGGTTGGGTTTCACTGCTTTCTGACCGTTAACATTCAATTCACCCGCGCCACTAAACGGGCATGTATTCCCGTTGTACTGTTCGATTTTCCCGCCGACTTCACTTTTCGCGAAGTCCGTTTCGCTTTTCCCTAAATCCACACCGCCGTTCATCGTTCCGAATTCGGTCTCGGATTCCGTAGAGTCTTTTTTGAAGCAATATTTAAATAGTCTTGACATTTATGCACGCGCGCAGCCACTGAAAGTTTGTTTACGATCCCGCTGGCCACTCGATTCGCGGCAACATGCTATAAATGTTGATCCGAGTAGCTCCCAATGCGAACTGAAGTAGGCACGCGGTTGTCCGGGCAACCGGTTCGCGGGCATTCTAAACAGTGCTAAGTAATGCCCGCAAAAAATAATCAACAAGTAGGCAAGCGGCGCGTCACACGGCTCGTTGAAAAACCTCAACCTTGCCGGTAATGGTACACTCCCCAGCGGCGCGGCGCGGCTTATCGCTGAGGCCTGACATGACAGGCCTTTCTTGCGAAGTTATGACGAAGCTATGATGGAGTTATTAGTAACTGGAGCATTCGTAGTACCGCGCAATATCCGCGAAATGCAGCGGATCGGGCCAATTGAGCGACGTTTCGTGCAATTTGTAAATAGGCTCTTCCAGAGGGATAAAGGATTCGTGAGTGACCATTTTAAGCGGGTACGTGGCTTTACTCACGTTGATTTAATGTAATTAATTGTATCATGCGTTACTTTGCGGAAATCCATTGTTATAAAGCTACGTTTAATCTACTTTGCAACAATCCGTGAGCAAAATGTCGACTTTCGCGATCGACCGTCGTAGAGTCTACTTACCCTGATGATGCTCTGTTTAGGGGAAACACGTGTTGGTGGTGGTCCGATGTTGGTGTATATTTTCATTGTTGCGTTTGCATTTTTTCAAACTATTACCGTCTTAGATTATGACGGTTGTAAGCTCTTTTAAGCTGCCGACAGATTATTTGAAAGCATTAATCATTACTGTTTCTAGGCAAAAGAAAAACTTTCCCTTATCTGCAGTCGATTGAAAGACTGTTCCAGTATCATCATCAACACTACCCATCAACGGCCCACTACCGAGCTTGGATCTCTTCTTAAGGTGAACAGATTGGCAGACTTCACATGCCTTTGAAAACATTATGGAGAACTCTCAGGCACGCAGGTTTCCTCACGATGCTTTACTTCACCGAACACAGATGATATTCAGTTACTTAAAGCGCACATAACTTAGAAAAGTCATAGACGTGCCTGGGATTTGAACCCCGGACCCCCCGAGTAGGAGGCTAAAGTCTTAACCACTAGGCTATAATCACATTTAGTATACTTTGTAATAAAGTATACTTAAGGCTAAAGTGGACTGAATGGTAATTTGATTATTCAATGTGTGTGGCTGATCAGCAAGTTGAACGAACTGTTGAACATATTGACTAAAGGGTAGGGTTGACTTAAAGTGTTTCGAATGAATTGAACTCATTGATATTTTTACTATCTGTGAATACTTAAAATAGCCAACATTTTCCCCATAAATGAGACTTATACTTCTCTAGGACAGGTAGGAAAAATAGAGTTTTTCTGTTGCCGCTGTTAATCTTTGGAATTCTCTTCCCCTATCCATCCGTAAAGCAACATCTTTAAACTCACTTAAATATAAAGTCAAATCCCACTATCATTCAACCTTAACTTATTTTGTTATCTTCTGTTTCTGGCATTCTTTCCTTTGGCTTCCTCTATTTCCTCTCATGTGTGCTTCGTTATCACGTATAATTAAATACTGATCTCATGTAAATTTTCCTTAGGACCTTTTCTTGAGCACCTTACCTTATTCATAGCTGTATTCTTTCCCTCCTAACCATGTGGTTGTCTGGATGAAAACGCTGCTTAGCGATAAGACCGCCCTTGTACCTTAGAAATTAAGTATTTTTGTGAAATCCATTGTATTTTTTTTCTGGTGTACAATAAAGAGTAAAATAATAATAATAATAACAGTGATTTTATAAATTTTAAGACTCCGGCTGGGTCTTTAAGGTCGCGTTTTTGCGACAGCGGAAATGGGTTACAGGATATTTATACGTTGCTGAATGACGAAAGGTAATGTATTTACCTATTCATTAAAGTAGATACTGTTTATTTGTTGCAATAATGAATATTCAATATTTATAATGCTGATTAAAATATCCCAAACAAAAACTTAACTGTAAAAAACGGGCCAAGTCCCACACTCCCTTCTAAAAAATGCAGTAGGTATATCAAAGAAGTTATATCTACAATGCGATTCATAAATATGCCTCAATCCGAAAAACGCCTTCATTTATTTTCACATCCGAAGTGCGAATTTGGGATCCAGCCCTAGAGGCTGGAAAACAGAAGCGACAAGGTCTGTTCCAATAAATGTTGATGTGAAACAAGCAGTATTGAAGCAGTAGTAGTCCACAATGTATTTTAATTAAGCTTATTTTAATTTCTGTAAGTGTGCACGAAAAAATTTAAAGAAAGTAGGGTAGGTGAGGGGTTGAGAGTAATCTTAAGAGGAAGTGGATATATGAGGGTGAGAAAAACAAGGTGAATTAGTTCATGTAAAGATACAGACTGGCATGCTTGCGGGAACTTGGTCCGGTGCACTGCCGTGCGCTCCGATCATACAGCGTGTAATATGATAATGTGGAATGCACGCATGGAAATCCGGAACTCCAGTTCTTATTATGAAGAGACGATATAATGAAGTACCTCTTACTATTTCAATATTACGGTTACGTAAGCTTTTGAAGTGGAGATTTTAGAGCGAGCGATGTTCGCGACTCTATCGCTTGCACGTTCTAACATTTTGAATGATTGTACAAGTCTAAGTATACTTTTGAAAAATATGATTCATTAACATCCTTGACATAAAACTACGGACATTCTAGACATATTTTAAGTTTCAAGACGGAGTAGGTGACATACTTTTAAACGCGGATATTAGTACACATCCCAAGGGAATGGCAACGTCATTTTAACGCGGACGGGGTTGCGGGCAACAGGTAGTTTAATATGAAATATAATCTGGTAGGCTTTGAAGCGAGCCGAGCTATTTCCGTTAGTCATACACTTTATCACGTTAAATACCTGCTTATTTCTAAAAGATATATTCAAATTAAATTATATGTTTTTAACTAGACAAAAAGATATAAAAACTAAAAGAAATTAAAAAATGTGGTTCCTGAAATACTGGCAGCGTTTTCTCGCTGTATCGCAATCCTTATTCGATTTTTCATTGTTTCCGTTAAACATTAACGTCAATAATAAATCGTCGTGAAAAACGGCTGATTTTAATTTAGTTAATTATTTTTTTAATGTGCTTAGATAAATTTACACTGAAACCAAGCCCAAACATAACAAATATATTTTGATATTAACAAACTATCTCTTAATTGTATCATTCATATAATAAAGGCATAGATTGCCTCTTAAGAAATATATTATCTATCTAACTATATTCATTGTTGCATGGTGAGACGACTATCAGCTGATATTGCTGAACCAATTAAATTGTATTGTGAAACCAATTGATTTGACAGTAAGTACATTCCAAATGAAATTGATGCAGTGTATGTACTATCGCAGATTAAATAAAAGTAGGTACCCTAGTACTAATGTTTTATTTATTTATTTATAAACCATTTATTCTTCAATTATCAGAAACAATGTTGCTACAAAATAGTTACATTAATTAATTATCTAGTTCATACATTTTTATGGAACATGTCAAACTCGTACAATTTATATTTAACTTTAATTTAAATTTCATAGAACATACATAATTATGTAGTCCAACCGTTATTTAGAGAATGTCAATCTTATACAAACTGTTATACAAAAATATTATCTATCCACTTATATAAAATTTAAAATATAGTAGGTACTAATGTAGACAACATAAATTCGAAGCAGTAAAGATTTATTCCTTACATCGGTGACTACTTTGGAAACGCCCTGTGCGCTTTGAAAATAGACTAGTGGAATTCGTTCCTTGGATCTCGGATGTGGAGCTTCGAAATCTGAACCTTACCTAACAAATGATAGATGATAATTTTAATAGACGGCAATAGACGCCATGCCACTGCTATCTGCATAAACAGTGATAAATGTTCGCATAAAACTGCAATTTACCTAAGTGGTCGAACAGATATCAAATACATTATCATGTTAAAACTGAGTTGGCTTATATTGAGTCGCAAATACCAATGAATGAAGAAATTATAGGGTATTTTGAACTACCACACCAGTGGTAAACTGGCTCAGAGGCGGTAGAACCTGTATACAGTTCGCCCGGGGCGGTACCACCGCCACGCTCCTTTCTGCTGTGAATTTATTGTTTATCGACAATTGTGCATCGGTCGGAAAGGGAAGGTTACATATTTTTAACTTTGAATTTGAAAATGTTTCCGATTGTTTAAATTCAAATTGGAATTGAATGAAAAATATGTTACATTTGTGTTTTAGAATTGAACTGGATAACTCCACAGTGAATCCGTTTGAATACAGATTGTACGTACCATCTGAAAAATTGCGATATATTTGCTCGGGTTTTGTTTATTTGCAGCTCGCCACATAGTACATAATATAATATAATAATTTGCAAGGAAATATAATGCAATCCAGAAATAAACAATCGGGGGATTTTATAAAAAAAAAAATTTCGCGGCGTCCCGCTGTCTTTACATAATAGTAAACAGTAAAATAAAACGCTTCCCATTAATTTTATTATCTTAACGCGTACTAATAGTTTTTTCTATACAAATTAACGAACCTGATTTAAGTCCATCGAGGATGGAATTTCTAAGTGGATGTTGACTTTATACTCGTTATTAACAGTAATTACAAAAATGATTAATACTACCTTAAGTTTACTAATATAATATCCTAAATCTATGTTATGTTTGTCTACAAATTACGAAATAATACGCACTTACATAAATATGTGATCACTTATCTATAGCCCGAACTAGTTCACACCTGGGCCGTCCTGAAAATTAGGGTCATGACTTCATGTTGAAACCATGTCTTATGCAGAGTCCGCACTCAATTTCAATTTGTTTTTTTTTTGTAAATGTGAATTATGTACCTTCATACTTGTAATTTTGAAGTATGGTGAAAAGACAAATAAAAACTATTCTATTCCGTGCTATTCTAAAAGTCACCTAAACTCAAAATTTGACGTCTCTAGCTTCAGTTTCCATTCAGCGTTAATGAATCAATCAGTCAGACATGTCTTTTAGATGTCAAACATCTGGATTTCCCAATATATTAGTTTTTATAGTAAAAATATGATTTGCGACTCTCTAATAATGTAATAAAAAAATGAAGTAGCTAAATAATTTTCCAGGTTAATTGCGTGGTTCGTAAATATTACAAGTAATGAATGAGAGGCTTACGTGAGGGCTGAGGTGTTCTTGGGGAATGCCGGCCAGATAATTTCTTAGATATTATTCGCCTAACCTGTTCTTTCCTTACGTAAAACACACAATAATCATTGCGGTTCTCGATTGTTCGTGGTATTCGGATTATGAATGAATGTCTACGTGAGACAGGACAGGTCACTCACCGACGATACATCCTGTATTGTGAGTAATGACCTTACTCGAAGGCGGCCGTAGGTGACGGTCCCATATGGTCCGATAACTCTACCCCGGAAAAGTAGTGCCATTTGCCCCGGTACTACTAAAGGATTCGCGTGTTCGTATTCCGCCCGTAAAGTATTCCCAGCGGGCGTTGGCGCCGCTCAGTGGCTCTTGAGGAGGGCACTCGTGTTGGAACGAAACTAGTTGGGCGATCCCGATTTATAAACGTGAGCATAGCCGCGTATCCACTTAAAATAAAAATGTGTAATATGAAATACTTTGCATACCAATACTAAGAGTTATTATGTGCCTTAGCGGTGGTGATGATTGTATAAATTCACCAGCACGATCACTACCTATCACTCTTAAGAGGGCTATCACGTTTGCATCTTTCTCGCTCGCACTAACATTTTGAATGATTGAAAAGTGAAGATAGACTTTTGAAAAATTAGTTTTTAAAGTTTTTTAACTATTACAGTCGTTTACGATCAAATTCAGTTTGTCCACTTCTTTCATGTTCAATAAATCTTTGAAATCACGTTTGTACGGAAATTTACGAGCTTGAACTTCTGAGAACTTTTCAAAGCACATGTGCACCGTTATGTTGTAATAGAGAGAATAAAATCCATAATACCCTTTAGATTTAGTAGCCCTTCTGTTCTCACACGCATTAAAATCATTCTCAAATCAACGAGCGAAAATCTTATTCTTCTCAGCGCTCTCAGAATGAAACGTTGGTTCAGTAAGGAGTTTTTAAGTCATTAGTTAAATAGTTATGGGGGTGGGACGGGTTATGTTACTTATTTTACTAACTTTCAATTAACAACTGAAAATATTTCTGGATAGGGTATAAAAATTAAGACACAACAGCTCGTTATCGAATTGTAAGGAACTTTATTTCATCAATAACACAAATGTCCATGTAATCATTAAAATATTTTTTATAATTGGAACTTTAATTATCGAAATCGTGCAATACAATATTAATATTTGTGATATGAATCTGATAATGATAATATCTTTAATTTTTAAATGTTAGTCCCAAAGTGCTCCTTGTTTAAGATACGATATTAAATTGTAAATATCTGGTAAAGACATTTTTATTTCTTTCATCATAAGTATTTGTTATAAATAAAGAGGGGACCATTTTAAAAATTCACGTAATTTTATTCAAAACAGCAACTCTCAAACTGGAAGCGCGCGGAGGTAATTTATTTTGTGCAA
This sequence comes from Dalla quadristriga, assembly GCA_018245335.1. Classification (NCBI taxonomy): domain Eukaryota; kingdom Metazoa; phylum Arthropoda; class Insecta; order Lepidoptera; family Hesperiidae; genus Dalla; species Dalla quadristriga. The sequence continues at coordinate 3,980 of DWLO01003301.1, read as the reverse complement.
CTTTATCTTGGTTTAGTTCAGTTGACTTGAGTCAGTTCACGGGAACACTCAAGTAGTTTGCTTGTCAAGTATTTTCCGGATTCGTTTATTACTGTAAAAAGTGATTTTAGCCTAAATATAGATGAAGTGGAAACAAGAGTTGCTGTCTTATTGAAAAATTAAAGAACTTTAGCATGGCCCGCCCCGTAGAAACATTTTTAATTAGAAAGATTGTTGTATATTAAATTTATAACATGGATAATAGAAAATATGAATACATTTCTTAGTCCTAGCTTAAAGGATCACAAATTTAACACACATTATAACAATAGTATAGGACAGAGCTGTGAAGATACCACAATAAACATAAACATAGTTGAAAATATAAATTTTATATATACCTATATTTTATCATTCATATTCTTAGAAATTTTGTAGAATACCAGCAATACTTTATTTAAGAGAGATTTATATTTTCTTAATCTAAAGACGACGTAGAATCAAGTTGTATTTCAAATATTCATAAGATATAGGATACAAAAGCAAACAAAGTAGTTTGGCAAAAATCACATTAAATTATTTACATAATTATAAACAGGTAACCTTATATACTTTTTTGTACATATTTGGCAATAAGAAATGTTCTAATAAGGTCAACGTTTTATCCACAGATCTACCTATTTAAAAACATAAAGTTTCTTTAGAGTTCTTAAGACAGACAAACTAATGAGGGCTATTAAAATATTAAATAAGTATAATTACGTAGCAACAAAATATTTATGGATCCTCAGACACAATAATATAGCGGAATCACATTAAATTTGAGGATAAACACGATCGGAAGTTAAGTACATAATTTATAATATGATGAAATTTGGTAAATTACAATCTAATGAAGTTAAAATCGCAAATTTGCTAGTTTTTAATAATAGATATATTATTATGAAGAATGAGAATAGAAACTACAATATTTAAGATGAAATAGACACTTTGTGCGTTAGATAATGTAAGTACACCCTGCTTGAAATCCTTTAAAATATCAAAAAGCTCTCAAATCAAAAAATGTTTAGAAAAAATATAATAGTAACTTATTCATTTTGTATGTTTTGAAAATTTTATGTACATTCCATTAAATACTTATTTCCATCCACAACCTCCGTAGTCCTTTAGGGGGACTCAAATAACTTCACTGGCATTTCGAAGCAATTAAATACAGGGCGTTTTGTAAATTTTACTTCCTCAATCAATCAAATAAGAACAATATTCATTGAAATATTTAGGCATCTAGCACACGATGCTGTTCACCGCAGTACAAAATGTTGAACCGCTTGACCATAACTCTATGCATAACTCTATACGTGAGTGTATGTGAACCAGGCGCGTTAGCCAATATACAATTTATTTTTTCAAAATCGAATATAGCCATAGATGTCAATGTATATTATGTAAAATATTTATGAAAATTTGTATATTTCTCCACCGCGTGTTAATTGTTGATAATCTACATTTTGCTGGATTTATCACTGGAATCCAAGTCTGTTTTTATATTCGTGTAAAATATATTCTTGTCAAATATTATTTCTATTGTTTATTTATTCATAAACTTATAGTTGAAAGTTTGTATACTATTTAAGTGTTGTTTTAATGTATTTCATATTGTTTTGTTTTATGAATTGATCTGTAATATATTTGTATGATGTGCTTTGGGCCTTAGTTGGCTGATAATAAACGATTATAAGTATTATACCGTTTAGCTTAATTGATCGTCAAATTAGTACCTAGATTGCCACCATCATCTGCATCAACTGCACTTGAGCAACATGGTGTTTAATTAATTACGTCTGGCACCAGCAGTGCAACATAACAAAGATGCTGCATCAAGAATTATCTTTGTTTATTTATACTTACGTCAAAATGAGACTATACGCGACATAGTTATTGAATTTTTGAACGTATTGTATTATGGATTTTAAATTTAGCTTCAAAGACAACAAATGACGTTAATTGTAATACCATACTTATAATAAAGTTCTTAATAATTTAAAAAAGTTACACAATAATTATATAAACAAAATCATTAATTAAGATAAAGGAGATGAGGTACTTATTTGTAATCATAATCACAGATATGGAGACCGCGACTGGTCCCTATATAAAATACTTAATACCCTAAATAAAAGACATAAGAATTTAAAAGGTTTCTTTAATCTCTGGATCTCTGGGATTGAGGCAATTATGAGAAAACTTCATGACAATTAATACTGCATGCAGAAAACTATTCATTACACGAACATATTAAGCAATAAAAGTTTCCATGTCAAAACACGTTTAGAAAATATATTACGGTGACAATCGCTTTTATAGTTCGATATTAACGCCGATAAATTTCTTGAATTTTAAATTTTTCCTACGTTTGATTAAGATGAAAAATTTTACTACTAAAGAAATCGTGAGTGTTCGTATTCATTTAAAGTGGGTACGCGGCTATACTCACGTTGATTTATTGGTATCACCCGACTAGTTTCGGTCCAATACGTGGGCCCTCCTCAACTTCCTCAACGTGAGTATAATTGCGTACCCACTTAAAATGAAGATGAAAAATGTTTTAAAATTACATCAATTTTGGAAGCAGAATCTTACTTAGTAATACTGATTGGTTTCACGAGGCTGTTGGTCCGGAACCGCGAAGACCGACGTCATGGCTGCGATGCCACGCGATTCCTGCGTGCTGATTCTCGCGAGGCACTGTGCACTTCGGCGGTACGGAGAGTGATGCCGAAGATGTCCTCGTGGTAACGGTTCTCCTCCTAACGATAAATTTTTGTTACACAATGGGCTTTCGAGCTTAAAAAAATGATTTATTTCAGTTTAAAAAATTTAACTTTAAATATATAATTTATTATATTTTAGCAGATTAATGCAAATCGTTTTTTGAAATCCATTATCTATGCTGACCACAATAAACAATACATTATTTTTCACACTGTCAAAATGCATCCTAACTAGTAGGTATTGTCACAATGAAAGTTGACTTTGAAAAGTCTTACATATAAGAATTTAGCAGGACAGAAGCGACAAAATAAAAGAATTATCGTTGACAAATGAATGTTGTTTTTGTGGACATGGCGGATATTTTGTTTTGATGTGACGAAAATAGTAAACGACATGCAGTACCACCATCCATTGCTGCTCATGGACATCTGTGACAAACTTCAAATAGGATAGTACAAGGGAGTATTACTTAGTAAATATTCGAAATCGTTAGTATCTCTTTGTTTTTGCAGCTGCAGGTAAATTGTGTATGAAGACGAGAGAATCGCTATCGGCTTCATTGCGATCGCTAGACTCTCGTAATCAAATACGATAATTGGCGCACGAATTTATTGCGAGAATACTCGCCTTCATCATAGCTTCCAAGCCAATAAACGAATGATTTTGCCGATACCGAGAGTATCGCTATCGGCTTCAGTTACACAATTAACCAGCTGGTCACAGATTATTATAAGGTAGATATCGCTGTGGCGGTGGTGCCGCGCAGGGCAAACCGTATAAATGTTCTACCACCTAACATTTATTTAAACAATTACAAAGTATAAATACCTCTAAAAATCTAATATATTTTATTGAAACGTAATATAGTAACAACAAAGACAACCACACCGTAAATTTTGTATTTTAACAACGCATCAACTGACCTTCAGCGTAAACATGAAGTTCTGCACTTGTTCATCTGTCATATTGCCATGTTTTTTGATTATGCCTTTCAGTTTCTGATGAACGTCTTCAGCCATCTTACAATCACCACATACGTAAAAGTGAGCCCCTTTGTTGAACAAAAGATCGTGAATCTCTGAACCTTCGTTTTCTGCTATCTCTTGGACGTATGTCTAAAAATATAGTCGTCATGTAAAACCTAAAGATTCTAATAAATAAATAAACGCTTACACACTCACACCCCCGCACTAGGATTCCCTGTGTTGCGGGTGGCGGACACACACAGA
>DWLO01003300.1:0-11170 GCA_018245335.1 Dalla quadristriga | reverse complement strand
CCGGTTACTCGGAAATGACCGATATGGCTGGCTAGTTGGTAGTATACTACATCATATATATATATGATATATCATATGAATAAGTAATACTTTATAGAATGGACACCATGGGCGATATGTAGAGTAATTCCATAAATACCTAGATATTTATTATTTGTTACAACAGGTGGTAAAGCCTAGATATTACAGTCCCCATGGACCCTGCAGGGCACAGCAAATTAAAAGAGGAGGATGCTTTTTTTAAGTTGTGAAGTTTTTATAGTTTTTACAGAAAATCTCGTTTAGAATTAGTGATCAAGTCATTTCGGTATATTATGTTTCTATTATGATAGATTGTGCTATGTTACCTACACATCAGCAGAGCTCTGTTCGGTTTAAAGTATTATTGTTAACGTTTTAATTGGAAGAATGCTACGAATTATACGATAAGTCAACTGACTTATCGTATAATTGATTGATTGATTGTTCTAACTAGAACAATGAGTCACGTGAACTTAATTTCTATCACATCCAAAATATTGATGCCAATATTCTGGGTTCAAGTAAAAAGCTGTACACACTAACAGGTATTATTATTATTTATTGAATCAATTAAATCAATAATAATTTACAACATACATACCTAGGTATAGAAAATAAAAATAAAAATAATTAGCATACAATACAATATATTTACAGCATTCACTAAATATCAAATGAATAACCATAAGCATATTAAGTGTTTAGTGCAAATGTCAAATCCAATGTCAACTGAAAAATAAAAAGTCAAATTAATACAAGGATTGTATTAATTTGACTTTTTATTTTTCTATGTCAATTTTCTATGAAAATGTCAAGGCAAAACAATCGTAGGTATAGTGAGTTATGATGACAGCTATGACATAAGTAATAGTTTATGGAATTGCCCTACAAGCCACCCATGGAGTGTCCATTCCAGTATGTGTTTCCTACATATTCTAAGGGTATAAATAATTCTTATATGCAGAAGCCAATGATAAGATAAAGAAGTAGATATGTTACTAGCGCGCGATAATTGAGGCGGTCAATATCTGACATTTGTCGTAATTTACGTTCTTAAAACGCAACTCGTAACAGATAGCTATCTCTTTCTGTATCACACGATCCGTAGTATCTGTCGCATCCATGTCATGGCACAAGTTTAAAACCCACTCTGTATGATCGTATGCCGTAAATATTATTGGCAGTAGGTAACAAGAATCGCAATTGAATCTTAACTTCACAAATAATCCGATATTTGTGAAACTTGGTAAACACTTCTGGTATTGAGTAAAATATTTCCAGTCTCAAGATTCAACAAATCATCTTCACTCTTTGTTTTCTATTGGGATATGCTTTACAGTTATATTATATATAATAAAATCTTTACTAATAAATGAGTGATTTTTAAGTTATAGTATTCGTTTTATTTTAGATTCGACAAAACGCCGGTTATCAGTATCGTATTTATATGGAAATACAAATAATATTCAAGAAACTACGTATTATTAATAGTCTGTATGTCCATTACTAGCTTAGGTCTTGTGTATTTCGTCCGACTTAGTTGACAACTTTTCTAATTAAGATATAAACCGATGAAGCCAGGAGCTGGCACCAAAGGTTATCTGTCCGCGGGGACAGATACCGCCGCACAGATGCTATGCGTGCAAGTCAGGCGGGCCTGGGAGAACCTGGGGCTCGTTATAGTTTTATATCAACCTAATTTATAATACTTTGTACTAACATTTGTTTTACGCACTCGGTCATAAAGGATTAGGTTTAATGAGTATTAATATGACTAGCTAAGTGTTACAGGAGGTATGTAATCTCGCGCAGAATTCTTCATTAATTGGTGCACCAAAAGAGGCATGTGCTGGGATGGCTAGGAATGCTGTGTCATACATTGAGGCCGGAAGACGGCGTTCGGTTGTAGGACTATACTTTATTATATATGAAATACTTTAATGGAATTGAATGTTGCGATTAAGGGTAATAGAAGTAGGTACAGCGCTTGAAGGGGTGGTCATGTGGGGTGGCTCGCAAGATGACCAACGGTGCTGCCCACAACTGATATGATTCCAGCATGCTTATGAAAAGAACTTGTAAATTTGTACATAAATATTGTAATTGGCTTTTGAACATGACGAGTTCCACCTTCTGTAAATCTACGACCACAATGAGGGCTGCCGATAGAACTGATAACCTTTCTAAATATTGACATTATATTAAGGGTTTAAAATTTGGCCTATACGGAATGTGAATGTTTTTATGTAAGGTATTTATAAATGGTGTCGGAGATTAATTGTAAGTCGCATGAGAATTGTCGGATATTTGACCAAGGTACACCTCTGATGACATATTGTGCACAAATGAGAAATGTTAGTAATTTGATTAAGATATGTGTTAAGTAATAAGTAAATTAGAGACCGTGCCCCATCGGGCTCGTGCCCGTCCGGGCACGTCTGGACTACTCTAGACGGAGCGCGAGGCTGCGAACGCGTAGGAAACACTGTTAGCACAACAATACATTACTAGTCTATCACCTGACTTTATAGCTTTTTAAATTTATGACACAAACTCGTTTCAGCTCACTGTAACAAGTTTTATTTTTAAACACTTTGAATACGAAGAATCAAGAATGTATCCTTTATGTAATTGTTTTAAAACAATAGGTTCCAAACCATTTTACGTTTATACAATCATATGACTGGACTCAATAGGAAAATAGGTATGCAGTCCACATTCCTACTTTTCTATTCTATTTTTTCGAGTCAACTGAGATACTTTTTATCTATTGTCAAAACGTGGTAGCTTCATATTGGCTTCGTGCAATTTTTAAGAGAATTAGTAATAGTAAATATGTCAATGAAATATCAATTAAATACTTATCTAACGCTAACTCCAATGAACATTATTTAATCAAGTCTTGCAGTACATACAATATGACACAAATATAATTATCGTGTTAAACATGTTGTAGACCATATTATGACAAATAGATAGGTATATAAATCAATGCATAACGCTTCTATGTTAGCCGTTTTAATCTTTTTCATTTTACAGTATTTAAAATTGAAGATAGTGCAGTCCATTCGTGTAGACGTAGACGTAGTCGTTTAATCCGTCTACACTTTCTTTCCTATTTCGAGTATTGTGTGTGACGGACGTCCCACTCGGTCGATTCAATTTATGTTATTGAACGACTCTTTTATTTGCATTGAAATGTTATATTATTTATTTGTTCGACCCAATTAAATCGTCGAGAATCAAAAACTAAATAAATTGTTAATAGAGCGAAGTATGGTATGCGGTTGGTCGGCTCGATCAACCAGTGTCAAATTGTATATTTCCACACTAATTGGTGGTCTGATAACCTAGTTGTTCAAAAATTTACATTGTAACCGCCGACCTGCATTCAATTGTTTTATCAAATTAATGTTCTTACTATTTTACTGTACAAAGTGTTTAGAAAACAAATTTTATCCTTGAAAATTGTTAATTGTTACATTTAATTATCTTATCATGAACGTTAGATAAATAAATTAGATGTGTTTATGAATAACTGATTGTTACAATCATGGCATTGTCAATCATCCATCCATCAGCGTTTAGAGGTCCACTACTGGTCGTAGGGACCTCTAATCGACGCCACTCCGATCGGTCCTGTGGCCTCTGAATCCAGCGGTTTCCCACTGTTTTCTTCAGGTCGTCAGTCCACCTTGTCAAAGGGCTTGTGAGAATCAATACGTCGCGCTAATTGTTGTTATACATAATGTAAAGATCACTGAGATAACTACGCCATCGTAACGGTCATTGGCCAGTGGGCTCTAAGCCATGTGACGTCACCACGAGCCATGGCAGCCACGAATGCTAGTGATAAGGCTAACAAACACTAGATGCTAAATATTACATATGATTGGATCGACCTATTGATTCCGTAGATAGGTAAACAATTAATTACAAATGTTTGAAGTTTTGCAAATGGATTGTTACTCTAATCGTTTAAAGTTTAAGAATACTTTAATTGTTATTGCCGGTTTATTACCTACAGTACAGTGTAATGTTATTGCAGCCAACATTATGCCAAATTATACTCTATATTAAAATATGATATTTTCATTTACCTCCCTATTTCTATCAATCAAACTATGAATGTTCTGCTGCATATAGGCCTCCCCTAATTGCCGTCACTCCGCCCATTGCATTGTTTAGACCTTGTCCAGAAAGGGAAGATTCGCGCCGAATCCCTCGCGTGTATTAAGCAAGCAGTTAAGGACGGATCCAAGACGGTCTTTGACGCCGTCGCTCTGGTGTTCCCGCGTAAATTGGATGCAACCAAGAAGTCTAGTATCTCTGGGTTGGCGTACTGGCCGCGAATTTTAAACTCGTGATGCTTGCGGACACTTTGTATGAGCACCTAGCACCTCGCCGACGGGCGTATGAATTCGCCGAGAATTCTTCCTTTCCGGACAAGGTCTTAACTTCATCCACCGCTCTGAATCAGCGTGAATGGGTAACTATGTTCCAGGTCATAGCTTTTGTCACATTTATTTTCCAGATAAATTTTAGTACTCTGGTCTTGGGCGTTGAACTTTGTGTGTCCGCCACCCGCAATACAGGGAATTCTAGTGGGGGGGAGTGACTGTAAGCGTTTATTTATTTGTATATATAGACATAATATTGGACATGCTTAAACATCAATGCTTATAGTGCAGTATGGTCTTTAATATTTTTCCTTTAGTTATTGTTCTGAGTTTTTTCCAGTCCAACGTCCAACAGTCGTTAATACCATTCCGGTTTACGAATCGTAATAGTTTATATATATACATATATCCAATTCAATATAATTTGTAACAGTCGTAGAGCACGATAGGAGCTCGATGATTTTAATTGAATGTAATTTTCCTCGGCGTCATCATTGGACATTCGAAATGTCATCTAGACGGCTGGCTGGCTGGCTGCATTGAAATGTTGATGACAACGAAAGAGTTGACATCTGACATTTGTTTGTGCCTTCTGCGTAATGTTTTATGTATTAATTTTCCATTAAATCAGATTTATCGCAAAACTTGTTTTTACATTTAGTGAACATTAGGGTGCTATATTTTATACTAACATTTTATTATAGTGACGTGTTTTACAATTTTCTTATTGTGAATTTCGGTGTTGAGCGCCGAGGCTGAAGCGATTTTGAAAATTTTTGAAGTTTCCATGCTTGTTCAAACGGGATGGACGATTCTCTGCACCAGCCTAGCTCGTCGAAGTGTGGCCAGTAAGTATAATTAACTTTTTATACTTCCTTGTATCTTTTGAGTGACCTAAATGTGCGTAAACATTATGACCCAGCGGCGTACAAACTTACTTTCAAAGTAGTTTTTTCGATGTTTTTACCATCTATCGACTTCATATTAACATTGAAAAAGTATTGTATGACACCAAAAAGTTTGTCTACGTTTTTTAATTGACTAATAAGAGTTATTTTCGTATGTAAAACTTTGTTTCGAAGTTGTACCTAACTTTGTTTTGAACTTATACGAAAACTATTCAAGGATTTTTTGACTCAATAAACACATTGACTTTAAATCAAATTTAACAAGACTTCAACTGCTGCTATAAGGGACAATATTGTCATATTACAAATATTACACATTCACACCTGGTGTGAAGAATGTGTAATGCCCTTAGATTAAATTAAATAAAAATAGTTACAAAAATAGTTACGTTACCTGACTATCGCGCGTGATCTCACAACGTATGACCGTCATCACACCTTTCTTGTAGTCGCTGACGAGACATGGTCTGGTTTGTACGTGGTACAACAACAACTTAGCAGAATTAATATCTCGGTGGAAAATATGAGAAAAATGCCTGCCTGTGTATTTATTGAATGCCTAAACAACTCTTCAAGGCAAAGAACAAAAGCACATGGCATCAGTTATCATTTGTAAGTAGGTACATTAAATCCAATTCTTTTACAAAATTGGATATTGTGGAAGAAACTATTTGTTTATAAAGTAGTTTTTGGGTTGGAGAGATAGATCTACGTGAAAAATATCAGACACTCCCCTTCACACTACACTACACTCCACATCACCTATCTTAGTGGTCAGTTGCATGGATAAGAAAAAACAGAGTTGCAGGTACTTATTAGTCTCCTCACCTACTATTGATATTGCTATCTAGTTCCCGCGACAGTTTGTGTAACGCTATCTCTGTTGAATAAATTTTACTGTCATATGCAATAGTAAGTAGATCGTGGCTGTGGTGAGTGTGAGTTTATGTGTTATTGTCTCTAGCGGGTTTTTGTATCATGATGTATGAGCATTTTGTATCTACTAATTTACTTTTTTTTAGGTCAGTCCACTCCATTTTTGAACCTGTTTTTCACCCCCAATTTACAACATGGTGGTTATAAAAGTAGTCACCTGTATCCATTAGCGAGGACTTCTTCATAGAATAAGTAAAATATAAAACAAAAATTGTAACTATTATGGAGCTAAATAATTGTAATGATAATACAAAAATAACCTTTTTCACTATGAATTGAGTGATTGAATATGGGACAAACTGTGTGAAAAGCCTTTGTAAGGTCCAAGAATACTGCTAGACACTTTTACCCTTATCTAGATGACGAATATCAAAGAAGCTAGAAATATATATACCTTTGTGGATGTACCTTGCCTAAAGCCGAATTAAGAATCTGAAAGAATATAACATTTAGTAGGGTAACATAAGGGTTTAGAATTGATAGTTTAATAATTTTCGAATTGCTGATAGGCCAGTAATAGATCGATTATTGTTTATGTCCTCTCCCTATCCACTCTTGTGTATAGGTGTCACAACTGACTATTTAGGTAATGAGAGAAAAACATCTAAAAACAAAGGTTTGTTTGATGACTAATCATAGGTGCAATTTTGTCATTTTTTAATTTATTTGGTATATTACCCCATCCAAGAGCGCTATTAAGTTTAAGGCTAGAAATAATATTGTTAATATCATTTGGGTCAGGGAAAGACGTCTGATAAAATTCTGGAGCACTTTTCCAAAACTGCAAATTGAAGCGCTCGTGGTCGCGCGGCGAGCGTTTATCGTAATTAATTGAGAATCTAAGCCGCATCGGTTCTGGCCGGCAGTTGTATGGGTGACCGCTAGTGGCAAAATTTCTGGAGCGGTTCCGTGCTTCGGAGGGCACGTTAAGACGTTGTTATCGTCAGTAACAGTCGTTAAGCCTTGTTGGAGGCCTTCGGGCGGCCTGAAAAACTTCCCGACGTTCGGGTTGGCCACTAACCCCTCCACCAGCACGCATTAGAGCAGCGTGGTGGAGTACGCTCCAGATCTCCTCTTTTGTTAGGAGAGACCCGTGCCCTGCAGTGGGCCACTATGGGTTGCAGCCAGCATCGAACCAGATTTCATGGCTTGAAACCAAATTCTGGTATTTAATTAAAGCTTGTTTTTCTTGTTGGTTAAGTGTTTTTAGTAATTTAATCACTGACCTACATCGGGGTGGCTGAGCGGCCCGTCCGGTTCGCACAAAGCTAACAAGACAAAGCGTCCGATAACGAAGCACCCATTAGAATCCTGCAGATTATCCGCCCCGGAGAGCAGTCTTTAAAAAAAAGTGATTACGGTAGCATACGAGCATGCAGCTCGACGACAAACCTCGAATAGGACCGTAAAAGGAACTGCGGATGTTAGTCCAGTTAGTATTAGATGATAATAGCAATGTTAGTAGGTCAGTATTCGATACTATCAGGACTGTGGGAGAAAGGACTGTTAGTGACTGTAAGTCCTGTTAGTCGGTGTTAGTGAGAGTCCGGTTACTTAGTTTAGTGGTTATTAATAGTCCTGCAGGCTGATTTTCCAACACTCTCGTAATCTGCGATGCCATCGGATTCGCATTCATCTGATATTATTATGTCGGCGTCCTTTTAAATTCAAATTTTTCAAGATTTATTACACCTGAAGTGAAACACCCGTCAGTTGGTTTAACACTGTTTATTGCCAGATACCCTCCACCTTACAAAGCATACCCACGACATATTTTCCCTTATAAATAAACAAGATTTTTTTTTTTTTTTTGGTTTTACACTGTTTATTGCCAGATACCCTCCACCTTACAAAGCATACCCACGACAACACCAAGGCGATACTGATAATCTCATCTTCAGTACACAATTAACCTACTGTTCCTAGCTACAGATGCGTTGCTACCCTTGAAGACTAGGTCGTCTCTGGTATAAGTGTAATCAGCATCCACACCTATCCGACCGGAACACATTTGTTGAAAAACACGACAGAAATGGGCGTGGCGGTGGTACCGCTCCAGGCGAACCGTATACAGGTTCTACCTGGCACCTACTTACCTACCCTACCCTGAAAAGCTTGCCCCAGTTACCCGCTGGCTCTACATTGACCTTATTTTTTTATTTAAACTGTTAATTTTTTAGGGTAAGTATACTAATTGTATACAAAAAATTAAGTAATATTAATAAATTATTACACAGTCATATTATTATAGTCATCTTTTCTATTTGATTACTTTTATTTACTTTAAGTTAGTCCAAAATTCTTCATAATTAATAGAGCGTCTGCTCGTCAAGCCATAGCTTTAATTCTTTTTTAATAGAGTCTAGGCTGGTCGCTATTTTGACGTTCTCGGGGAGTCTTGTATGCGCTCGGGCCAATCGCGTGCTTCGTCTTGCTGGACTTGACGAGCGTGCGCGCCACTGCCGACAGCTTGTTGGCGTTGCGAGTGTTGTAGCCATGTACTTCGCCGTATCCATCTAACGTATCCCATACTGGTCGGGCTACGCGTGTGCATAGTGTAGTCTCATGCGACGCACGTGACGCCCGTCTGAGCCGCCCCTCTGTTGCAGGTAGCGGGCGGCGGGGGCGCGCCGGCGGCCGCGGGTCATGACGCGGCTCCGGCGTAACAGGTACCTGACTCCTTTCTCCTTCTCAGAGCATGACAACACACGCGCAGTATACAGTGCAACATGGAGTTGTTCAGAGGCCTCAAGTGTATGTGGATGCCGGTTACACTGAACAAGAGGCGAACATTTCAGTGCTCAGGGATAGCAACGCATCTATGACCAGCTTCGAATAGGACTATTATGAACCACTACTAACCGGACTATCACTAACACGGACTAACTAGGACTTACAGTAACTAACACTCCTTTCTCCCATAGTCCTTATACTAACGAATACTAACCAACTAACATTCCTATTAACATCTCATACCAACTGGACTGGGTATGTTACCCAGTTCCGTTTAGTCCATTTAGTTAGAGGTTTGTCACATATGTCATGGGTGGCAGCGGATGGGTGGAGCTGCAGGCTCGTTTGCTATCTTAATCACATCAAAAAGAAAAGAAAAATGTTAACCTTATGATGAAATAAAAAGTGTTGATTGGTTGACAATCACATTTCGCATCTGTCTCGCTCGAACATTCTAACATTTTCACTTATTGTAAAAGTCTAGGTAGACTTTGTGAGTTCACCATAATGTTCTCAATAGGCGTGTGAAATCGCCGCCATCGTGCCGATCCGCAGTTGGCCAGCGTGGTGGACTATGGCCTTACTCTTCTCATCCTGACCCGTGTCCAGTAGTGTTAAGAGGCTTTTCACATTTCGTACCTGTCTCGCTGGCTATCTCGCTAATTGTAAAAGTCTATGTAGACTTTGAGAGTTAACCATAATGTTCTCAATAGGCGTGTGAAATCCCATCCTGACCCGTGTCCAGTAGTGGGCCGGTTATGGGTTGTAATTTTGATATAAAACAGTCCGCTGCTGGACTAACGCTCTCTTCCAATTAAATGACAATACCTTAAAATGTGTTACTGATTATGAAATCAGTATCTAATCCTATGGCAATCCCTTATGCCACGATAGACCATACCTATCGAAATCATCGGTTTTAAAAATTTAAATACACACTTGACCTATTTAATAATATATGGGGTATTCCAGAAGAAATATAAACGAAGGAATAATCTCTCGGCGGTATTTTTAAGGTACCTACCTACTTTAATTATTACAATCTAACAGAATGACTTTGGTATGATATTAACAGTCACGAGACAGCAATTCATGTTCCAATATCACTCCACTACCATCTGCTTGTAGTTTGAGTTAAAACTAATACATAGTAATAGCGATAGCCTGGAATGAGTTAATTCAATCCCAAGCCTTTATATCATTTAAATAGTCCAAATAATCTTTGCGGGAGTACACGCAGTTGGTAAGGTCGGCTCGTTAAGGCAGCCAGAGCCTTTTGGGGATTTGACGTGCATCATAAGACACTTGTACACAATTGTGACAAATCCTCCTGTCTATATGGGTATTGTTGTAAAGCCGATGACTATTATATGTATTGTCTATCGTGACATAATTAGGTGTTAACAGGGAATCGTTCATGATTTTTGGATCAGTGACGAATTGCATGTTATCTGTCTACGTATTCCTTTTACCCTTTCTGTTGTGACGTTTATCAAGTGCATGTAACGACCTCATGATGTAACAAAAGATTTGATTGATTGATTGGTGCATGCGCGCGCGGATGTGCAAGTTGGTGTATGTTAACTTTTGTAATGTACAAAGGATTTAAGTGGTTCATTAGGATCAATCCCGTGTCAGCGCGGCCGCACAACGGCACAAGCGGGCGAGCTATCCTATTGTGAACGCGGCGAGTTGCCAAGGTCGGCTTTTTATCGCAAATAATTTGTGCGACCGGCTCATTAATATACCTGTTGTTTAGAACTCGTATTCCATCTGAGCCGCCGCGCTGCGAACCGATCGGAATATCGTTTTATGTTAAGAGGGCTATTACATTTCGCATCTGTCTCACTCGCACATTCTAACATTTTCAATGATTGTAAAAGTCTAGGTAGACTTTTGAAAAATGTGCTTCGATATCATTGTAGACCATTGTTGAAAATGTTACAAAGTGTGAAGGAGATAGATGCGGAATGTGGGAGGCCTCATAACCACTAAGGAGAACTCGCGACTTCGCCCACGTGAAATCTTAAAATACTCTGATTTTCAATAGTCAACAGGGGTATAGATCATAACTAAAAAACCGTTTGATATCTATCTATCTATCTTCTATCTATACTATAATAAAACTCAAAGGGCACTTATTCTGTACACTTAATATTTTTTCGAAATTTC
>DWLO01003299.1:0-11171 GCA_018245335.1 Dalla quadristriga | reverse complement strand
GTTTTTTAGAAATAAATTATAGCCTATGTTACTTCCAGATAATTTAGCTATGTATTAGTGAAAAAAAAATTAAAATCCGTCCAGTAGTTTCGGAGCCTTTTCGTTACAAACAAACAAACAAACAAAAAAATCTTTCCTCTTTATAATATTAGTATAGATGAATAAAGCGTTTGCAAGACAAAAGAAAATTCCATCCGTCCATTCATCAGCCTTACAGGTCTACTGTTGGACATAGGCCTCCCCTAATCGACGCCACTCCGACCGGTCATGTGCCCTCTGAATCCAGCAGTTTCCCGCTGTTTTTTTCAGTCAGCAGGTCGGCAGTCCACCTTGTCGAAGGGCGGCCTGTGCTGCTTTTTCAGGGTGGTGGTCTCTATTTGAGGACCTTTCTTCCCTATCGGTTGTCAGTCTTTAGAACGAATTTGCTTAAGAATAAAATTAAATAAAAGTAATTGACTGATTGGATTGTGGAATGAAAATGTCTGAAATAACAATTTTTATAAGAATTTAGTTCCTTTGCGACCCGTGCTCCAATTGGCTTTTCCCACTGGTGCAAGGGAATTCCTGTTTACTCGTGCACCCATAACATTCTGGTTTTCCTCTATCTCAGTTGTTGTATGTAAACATTTGGATAATACAAACGCGTTAAAAGAAACATTCTTGAATGATAATAAATGTAAGTAGATAATATGAAGTTTTATTAACACAGCCAAATAAAATATTTCCTGTTATTGCCGTAACAAAAGTTTATTTACGCAGAATCCGAAATGAAAGATTGATCTCAATAAGTCGATATGCCGAATTCAATTCAATCTTTTGTCCAATTCAACAGTCGATCCTTTATTGAGAGCCATTTTCGCGAACAATCGTGTCGATATGAAAATTATTCGAAACGCGGTGTTCAAGACAGTGGGCCGAAAGGATACCCACCAGCTGTCAAAGTCGTGCACGCTGATATATTATGTATTAACAGAGCACAAAGATCTAAATACGCTTGCAGATTCTGTATAGGTACATGGACGATATGCATATTTTATTGTGTGTGCTCTAAATGGTATATTAAACTGAATAAAATGAATGATGAAATATGGATCGCATGTTTAATAATGACTGAGTGAGTCGTGATGTTTCTGAATGAGATATTCTTAATTTTGGAAAGTGAGGTGAAGACGCTCAAATAGCACCTTTTGATTGGCCCGAGGGGCTCGGACGAAATATTGTAATAAAGCTTTTATTAAACTGTGAATATGTGGTAGGAGACCGCAATGGAGAAAATTTCAATTCTGATGACTTTTTACTTTAATTTTAATAGCGCCACACCTGCCATTTTGTTCAAAAAGATCGGAGAAGTTAAATAATAACTGGCATAATAATTACTTCAATTAAAGCCTGATTGTAAATTTTATACGTCTGCTATTGAAAGTGTTATGTTCTTTGTGTCGATAAAGAAAGGGATAGTGTAACAGATCCTTTAGCTCATGTGTATTGTTTCTCTAAGCAAAGCAGCGGATCGGCTCTCTGCCCTTTCATTTAAATTATGAGATGTAGATTAACTACTTGACACTTATTCAGAAAATTCTTCAAATAGAATTAGGGGAGGCTATGTGTAGCAGAGGTACTTCAAAACCCGAAGGATGGAATCTTACCCATAAAAAAAAATAGAGTGTTTGTCTGTGATATTAATATTAAGGTCAATAATTATGGAAAAATGCTATTTACATGACACCTAAAGATAATCAACAGTTTTTAGATTTTTGTCTGTTTGTCTGCAATTTTTTTTGCGAATAGGCTTCGAAACTGATAATGATGAAATTTTAGGGATTGTTGGGGGGGTACGCTAAGTTTTCTTTTTCTTTTCGTGTAATGACCTTTCTCAAGTGTATGTAATTATCTTATATTGAAATAAAAAGTTTTGAGTTTTGAGTTGAGTATCGTATAGGCTTGTTTTATCTCAATATCTCAAATGTTTTTTAGTTATAGAGCTTAGCGTCTGTACTCCATTTCACTGTTTAAAATTTTCTGTATTTCGAGTTTTCATGCGGGCGAATTTGTTAGCTCTCCCTAATATTAAACAAACTTTTAATGCACCAACATACATTTTCGTGAACATGTATTAACTATATTTGGTTTAAAAGATTGCCTTACACCGATTCAGACTAAATTAATTCAACTCAGTAGTTTTCTTAAAAACGTAAAACGCTGACTGACTTGCAACATTTGCAACTGCTTATGTATGGTATAGGCGGGATTCTTATTCTCCAAACCCCACAGATAAAATTAAACATAGGTAAGTTTAATGCCTCCCTTTTATAAGGTAACTTTTTTATCGATTTAAACCAATTAAAGAAGACCCAGCCCAAAACTCACAAACCCCACTCTAAAGCACATAATTATCTTAAACGTAGTCGGCTGAACAAAGGAGAATAAAAAAATAATCGATTATATTGATATCGATTAACTTATCTAAATCAATATCTTGTATCGAAAGGTGTGAGCCCAAATGGTGACGTTTATCTTTTTTTACAATGTGAAGTCGGGATTTTTTGGGCATAGGCGTATTTTTATTAAATTTGCTTCATTTTATGTATGAGGCAGCACGGGGCAAGGAGGCATGACCTGGTTGCATCACACTCACTTACACCAAATTCAGACGGGGCTTTTGACCACAGATTAAATTCCACGTAGTTTTCGATTAATTTCGAAACTGATTACAGATGAGTTTTTACTACCGAGAAAGAACAGCTTATAAATAGAGCTGTTCTGTAATCTTGAAGAGTTGGAAGCCTTGTTTGTTAGAGTTCTTTGTATTCTACAATGACATGTCACAGTAACATAATACATAACAATATAAAAATTACAATATACATAAATATATGCACCATGTTAAAGCATAACAGTTTTGAGGAGAGAGGCAGACATAATAGTGACTATTTAATTAGACTGAATTTTATAAAGATCCATAATTTAGTTCATAATAAAGCTATATAGATGAGTTTAATTTTAATTGGCTCAAACTTGTTAATGTACTTCGTCTATTGGCGCGTCCACAACTGCATCCATAGATAAAGTCGTATCGAATGGACAGTCGGCCGATCCGTGTCCTAATCGACAGTTGGCCGCGCTTTTAGGCGCGAAATTTCACATCTAATCAAGACACCGCGACCAACGTACCGCGATGGCCGGTTATACGGACACAGTTCATTGATACAATCATAAATAAACCATAAATATTGTTCTAGAAAACTCTCCGATGTAAATTTTTGCAGTATTTTATTTGACGAAATAATCGTGTATTCTATTCTATAAATAGACAACAAACACTTTGCATCTCCGGATGGTGATGTTAGTATGGTCTTTTTTTTTTTTGCCTTGACATTTTTATTTATTTTGTATTGGTATTATGACTGTAATAATTGACTTTTTACTTTTCAATTGACATTGTAATTATATTTTATTACCTACTTACTAATTATTTTAACTCTCTTTGTATAATTATGTATTTTGTAAATTGTTAATTAACGTAATTTGATTAAATCGCATTAATTGACTCAATAAATGTAATATAATATACCTAATGGTAGAACCTGTGTATGTGAAAGAGGTGATTGCCGAAATACTTATTTACTTAACAAGAGAAACCTCAGCCCTCAGGAGTAGCAAACGAAACAGCTTGTACGTACCTACTAATAGCACAGATAATTATAATGGTACTTTTATGGTCGTAATATTAGATGGTTGCAGATGTCCATTGGTCCGTCGCCATTGCATGCGTGTTTGCTACTTTCATCACATACAAAATATGACATCAAAATTGGTCAAAACTGCTAAATAAAGTCCAAAAAAACCAAATGAAACCGCATGGAAAGCCTAGTGGTACGATAGCAGGTTGCAAATTACTGAGTGTAGGTAATTATTAAAAGCATGGAGTTTATACAACGTAATAAATAGTACGCTGAACGTACAATGCTCGTGTTAATATTATGAGCTTGGCGACTGGAACTATCTACTTATCTGTATGTACGGGTAATATGTTATTATAACAATAATTTACGCAGTATATTGTTTATTTTTATAGCACCTTTAGTAATTATATTTTATTATTTTCAATTTATAGTGTAGCAACTAGTTATGCAATTAAATGTGTGAGCTGTGTGAAAATGTAATAACTAACATAAAATATCTGTAATTAATGTAGTAGTATTATTTACAATATTTATTATCAAGCAATTAGTTTAAAAGTTAAATGTGTGAAGCTCTGTGAACATGTAGCAAACATAAAATATCTGTAATATAAATTAAAATATATATATGGTACCCATTAATTTAAAAATTAGTTGTGTGAGCTCTGAGAAAATGTACCTACTAACTTACATAAAATATCTGTAATCAATGTACTTGGCTGCAACCCATAATGGCCCACTGCAGGGCACGTCTCTCCTCATGCTGAAGGAGGCCTAAAGCGTTCTTTACCACGCTGCTCCAATGCCAGTTGGTGGAGGGGTTAATGGCCAACCCGAATGTCGTAAGTTTTTAGGCCACCCGAAGGCCTCCAACAAGGCTTAACGACAGTTATTTAAAGTTGACTACCGGGACCGACGGAAGCGCTCAAGAAATGTTGCCACTAGCGGTCACCCATCCACTAGCCGGAAGGAACCGGTGCAGCATCAATTACGATTGACACTCGCCGCGCGACCACAAGCGCTTGTTGAAACTGTACAAGTTTAAACATGAATTTGAAACGAAATGAAAGTAGGTACCTACTTCTTCCATGTAAAATGGCACATAATAATTTGACATCACAAAAACATTGAAACGTCAAATGTCATTCAGCCGAGCAATAAAACACTATGAACTCTGACCATAGACATGGGTAATAAGGGATACCTAGAGACCCGTAGACCCCACGTTTTTCGCCTGTCAAAAGTGCGGTTGCGTTGGAGGACCCTCGTTCGACCATAGACTTGCGCGTCAGCCTGTCTATGCTATTCACATCAAGTTTGACTCCCGCGACATTAGCGAGCAGTCCCACACTGTCACTCGCTGCAATTCACATCACTACTGTTTGTGATTTATTCTTCACTTAAGTTATGTCACTCAGTTCACAGGCGATGTAGGTGGGCTGACCTGACTGGGGTTAAACTTGGTGCTAATGTACCTCAGCTATTGTTCAACGACGTGATATTGTTTAAATACACCTAGGTACACTGTTTAATTCACAATATGTGTGGTTGCATGGTAGCGTATTTTAAAGTTACATAGCTATACTTAGTAATGTTAGTACTAGGTACTGGTGGTTAATTGTAAATAGTTAATTACAAATTGATTATTCCGATTCTTACGTCTACTCTGAACGGGTCGTAAAATAATAAAGTAATAAGAAAAGGACAGCACTGAACTACAATTAAAACATTAACTGATATTATGGTTGTCCGGAAGAAATCGATGCCCAGCGATGAGACAGCCTTCTGTGTAAATTTTGCTCAGTTATTTTTATTGAAGATCTCTTTTTTGGTGCACTATAAAGAATCTTAAATTTGTATTGTGTTGTATTTACCCAAACGCCTTCAATGTAAAAGGATGTCATCTTAAGCGTTCTTAGTTCGCTTCTACGCGTGCTACAAGCGTGACTTCTGTCATTGCCGCGAATAATATTATTTTACAACTTAAATAATGCTTTGCATATCAAGAAATTGTAACAATAATTTCACTTAGACCAACACACGGGTTATTTCTTACCTCAAGTAAATAATTTATAAATAATTAGGTTTATTCTAAAAAAATAATTCGGTCATGAATTTGTACCACGTTTGAAAATGAGTTGCACGTTCTATCATAGTGCAGAGCCGACTTCGTGGGTCGTCGGAGAATTCAAAAATGGAACTATAATTTTGATGAGGTCGGATTTTAAATGTAATGTATATGAAGATAGCATAGGTATTTGGACTGTTATAATATATTTATTAAATTTTTGCTTCTAACACTGATTTGTTGTGGTCCCATGTTTGGTTATTGTTTCTAAATATAGAGATATAGATAGTATCACATAATTATAATACATAATTGTGGTAATTACTTAGTACCTACTAAAAAAGTACTACATAATTTTCGATTTACCTACTCCTTGTCAAAATCATAAAAAGAATTGGCACGGTAGTGTGCATGCAATATGTACCTACTCGCAATACTCCGCAGTAATACCTACCTGTTACTGCCAATTACGCTCAAACTCATCATTCAAATGCATTCTGCATTCGGTACAAAATCACAAACTTAATGGCGTATAAAGGTTTTATTTGATCAGATTGCCGGTACACGAAAATTGAGTTCTGCATTAACATAATCGCATAAGTTAGTCATAGTTCGGGCGGTCGCCCCGAGTGTGGACCCGA
The DNA here is from genome assembly GCA_018245335.1 of Dalla quadristriga. Taxonomy (NCBI): domain Eukaryota; kingdom Metazoa; phylum Arthropoda; class Insecta; order Lepidoptera; family Hesperiidae; genus Dalla; species Dalla quadristriga. Next base: position 4,782 of record DWLO01003299.1, on the reverse strand, counting down.
ACATCAATTTGGGGCAAAATAACAGCGTTTTCAAAAGGGCCGGCGGTTTATTTACAAAAACAGGCCTATAATTCCGCTCTCGAGGTGTCCGGCCAAATGTCGGGTTATTAAATAATGAACCGCTGCCGACCGGCTTAATATCTTCTGCTGCATTCGTTACGTAAGGGTGCACGCTTTTCATTGTTACCACCACTAAATATTAAAGGGGAACTAAGGAAATTTTAGGAGGTAGGTAACTATATTTTGAGATCAGTTAGGAATTTACTTCTATTTTACTAATAGGAGTCACGTACTAAAGAGCTCCCTAAAGTTATGAGTGCTTTAAAATTAGGGGGGCACTATCGACCCTATTTTACTAGGGGGGCACTATTTTAATTCAGAATTTTGGAAATAGAATTAAATTTTTATCACGAACTTTTGTGTTCACTGACTAACTGTTTAATGCTTGTAGCTTCACAAGATAGACATTTAGGTAATAATTTGTATTTGAATAATTTGTAGTGTATTGTAAGTTGTAACCCCATAGTAAATTTAAATTCTGACATTTGCCAATGTATACCACCTTGCTACCTATGTGCTCACACTATGTTCTAACAATGCATTATCTTATCTTATCTTATCATTATCTATCGACTCTTACTTTTACCGTACCACCGAATCAACCGTGATCTAATTCAAAATTATTGTATGCCCGCGTAGGTTAGACGTTTGTGAACTATTTATTGGTTGTAACATCTTTTGTAAACCAACGGTAACAATAAACTTTTCTTTTCTTTTCATTACCAAGTCGAGGAACAAAAGGTGCACTCTATTCAGTCGACTGCGCCACACCATCATCTACAGATGGACAATGAGATAGAACGCGATGAAGGTGTATCCGAATGATATAATTAAATTAACCGAGGTCACTTCACCTGCCTTGCTCTACTGCAACAAAAAGGGACAACGTCTTAAACTGTTTACAAAAATATCTATAAACCCCAGGGTACAGCTGGTGTAAAGGCTAAAATGTATTTGATATGAGAAAAATTACGTGATATAAGAATTTATAGTTAGCATGATCTAACGTTATCGAAATTATTTAAACTGTCAACACATAGCGGGTTGTTCTCAGGGACTGCTAATAAAAATAATGTAATATAGTCAAGCTTTTAATACACCTCCTCCGAAAAATGTCCCTGCTTGGCATAAGTATTATGCCTAAGCAGAAGCGAAATGCACCACGTTGCTCCAATGTCGATTTGTGAAATTATAATCATTGACTACAAGTTGTAGCCTGTGATTAGATAATTGTTATACATACATATTTTCGTAAAACACATTGTTGACGTACCTACAGCCTCTAAAAACCAATTTTAATTGATCGGCAAGTATAGATTGCAATTTAAATAAGAATTGAGCACTTAACATCACTGACTTACATACGTACCACCTACCTACCTATATACTTACTGAGTAATAATTCGTTTTGACACGGAAGTTATTAAAATTAATGGTACCTAGAATACCGATTAATTAAATCAAACGTAAGCGAATTGAACTATTATTATTTCTAAACATTCAGCAAGGGCGCCCCATCAGCTTCCAATTTAATTCGGGCTCATTCACAATCAATTAGTCAGCGATTTCTTTTCTCGCATTATCGGTGTAAAAGCAGTGTATACGCGGCTTAATAATGGCGGGAGCTTTTTGCCTCCATTTTTTTACTTCTCTTTTTCATAATAGGGGTAATACAAACGTGCCGGGACTGACACCTTTGCGGACCCCACAAGAGGTTGTATAGGAATAATTTGTGGGCTAATAAAATATAATAACCTCGAATACTGGACCGGTAGTGTTGACGGGTAGGACGTAAATGAGTTTTTTCTATTAGAAATGCACCTTTCCTGCTAAATGTGGTTTTAATAGTCACAGGATGGCAGTTGAAGTGATGAAGCTGCTTCATTATTTTTGTGTCATAGCCGTCATAGACAAGCAAGACATCATTGGAATGGTCACGCAATCATTAAAACGTGACGATTTATTCAAATCTAATCTATATAAGTCTGTATTCAACTCCTAACTTAAATTAGATGTGGTTAATATAGGCACCTGTATCTAGTAGGTAGGTATGATTATATCTCAATCAATTTAAAAAAAATCTAGGTAGGTAGGTATTTAATAATAATTATTAGTTAGATTTAACCTTAAATTTAAGTGTATAAAAATAATGAATTCCTAGTTGTTACTTTTTACTACCATAATAGGTATATAGGTCACTTCACTTATGACACGCTATCTTTTCAATTTCCATATCCAAGTTCAAGTTACACGAAATAACTAGTCCTAGTTTAAGCATAGATTACATAAAAGTTGTTTGCCATAGTCTTAGATTCACTATCTGCTATTTCAAAACAAGTAGGTAGGTACTAATACAGACAGATAGTCTTTAAACTTTGTCGATATACTTTAAACATTGAAAAAAATCCTTCTACAAGTAAGTAGTCTTAGGTCAAATCCTTCTACAAGTAAGTAGTCTTAGGTCTTAGGTAACCTACTAATATTGTTTATGTAGTTATAATGCAATTCTAGATATAGCTTTAGCACACTTGCAGCGCGAATTAGATGTAAATGATAGTGTCACTTTGCAAATTTGTATAGGCAGGTTGAGTCTAAGGAAATTCTTGAATTGTAACTAAACATTATGCCCCCTACACGGCACAACGATCATTATTCAGATTGCATCGCATAACTATACTTAATGTCATACTCAACTCTGCTGTTTATAGATTTAAATATCTACTTATCAAGGCCTTGTACAGTATGAATGTGATGCGACTAGGTACCCATGTAATTTGTTACGTCCAATCGTCGAAATAAATCAACTAGGTACCTTACATAATTTAAGTGCGTATTTTATTTATATTTAATAGCTCTATTGTATCAATGCTCATAGTTTCCAACAAAGCGGTGTGTAGATACAAATGCATGGAAAACTCCCTAATTACACACCTCCACATGATACGCGCTCATTTGTCTAATGCCCGGCTTGTAATGATATAGATATTTCTCCCAACAATATCTCTAATGTCCCGCGGTGTAGGGGGGATGTTGAAAAAATATTATTTCCGTTGAATACAAGAAACGACTTCCTCAATCAACCATCTAGCGCCGAGAACCAATGACAAATGACTAGTTTTCCGTTTAATATGTTAATCTCGTAGCATATGGAGCATAGAGAATTCCCGCCTCTTTTGACGTCCGTTCGAATTCGGAATACCCATTGTTAATGAATGTGATGTCTTCTTTTGTGCCAGTACAATAGATTTTTTGCAATATCCGTGTAAATTGCGCTCATATTGTAGTTATTTTACTTTTTCCAAAAGGGACGGTTGAATGACTGCGTGTAACTTTGAGCTCTTAAAGAGCTCATTGATTTCTTGTGTCACTTTGTTAAGTGGTTAACTTTTGTAAATACCCCTCATTATGAGGTTAGGGGTTCTTTAGAAGGTTTTGTTGCGATTATTTTGTAGCTCTGACTCTGATAATTCTTTTAAGTCCTGGAATAGTGATGGCGATGACCTTTAATTTGGTTAGGAGAGAACTAGTTTGATATCCTTGTTTCTTTATTTCCATTACTTAGATTCAGAAGCAACATGATTTACTTCCTTTACTTAACTGCCGTTTCCAATCTCAATGATATTTAAAACGACCGGCTAGAATGATGACGACAATAAAAACTTTATAAAAAAAATGCGCGTGCTTTAATGAAAGGGCGCACGCGCAGATGCGCCGTTCAGAAATCTTTCAATTATTTCCGCCGGCCTGTAATCATTGCATAACCACCTTCAAAATAACAGGCAGATATCGCTGGTGTTAGCATATCTCTTTGTCTTCGGTATAATCAATAACCAAAAGGTATTATCTCGATCGGGCCCTTCCATTATTGTCAATACTTACTGAGGACGACGGTGCGTCAAATCTTTTTTTCTTTTTCGCCTTTCACGGATATTGTTTTGTTGAGATGAGACGGTAAAAACCTTTATAGGAATGGTTCGTAATTACCTATATTGAGATCAGTTGTATCTTCATATGGTTTTAACATTAATTAGTTATAAGTATTGAATTTAAATCGCGTAGGAACATTCAAAAGTAATTTGCGACAGACAATACAATTCAAATACATATCGTCGGTTAAATAGAAAAGTGATATAATTAAAACTATTGGAAAAATTATACTATTTATAGCGAAATAGAGTCTAGGTAATATCAACGGTTTATTATGCGGATAAAATACATTTCTAAAATTTTACATGATAGTCTAATGTCTCAAGAGTCATTTCTCTACTAGGTTATCCGTCATTTTTACAAATTAAATAGTTAAATACCTAAGTAAACAGTGTGATATAAACATAAAAAAATAGTCCTGTAAACTGTTTGAATGAACACTTTTCTATTTAACCGACGATATGTATAATACGTAGATATGTATGTATGTAATGTTACTGTACTTTGTGTCTTTATTTTTTGGTTTACAATAAAAGGTATTGTATTGTATTGTATTGTATATAATACCTATATCTAAAATGTCCGTAATTTGATTGTCAACAATGTTAATGAAGCTCACTTCACCAAAGTAAGTGTACCTACCATTTACAATTGTTGAAATCTTAGAAAAGTCATAGGTCGGGAGGCCTAGATACTGATTTCAAATCAGTAACTAATATTAAGGTAATGTAATTTGATGTTATTTAGATATTACTTATTTTAATACTGTTTCATGACATTCGTCGAGTGTGCCGC
>DWLO01003298.1:0-11171 GCA_018245335.1 Dalla quadristriga | reverse complement strand
TTGAGGACTAAGTTGGTCAGATCTTGTATGAGTGTAGCCGGCATCCACACTTTTCCGATCGAAACACAATTGTTGTACAACAATTATTTCACGGCAGAAATGGGTGTGGCGGTCGTACCGCCCCGGGCGGTACCGTATACAGGCTCTACCACCTACCATAAAACTATTACAGAAACAAATTATGAAGGCAATTTTTAAGGGCCCCTAGAGCTTGATTGTCTATACATAAACTAGATATGAGGACTATTTTATGTACACTTAACCTGTTTTATATAATTGTATGAAATGAATAAGTCATAACTAAAAAAATTGAACCAGTGCCAGAATTATTTGTTTCATATTGTTGTCACAGTTCATAATTAATCTCAAAGTAGGTAGTTCAAATTCAGAAAATCAAATTCATCATGACATTTAATGACTTAAATGACATATTGAAGTGAAAGCATTAAGTAAGATAAACAAAAAATTTAAATTAAAATGAGTGTGAAGTGAACTAACAGATGATACAGGAGCGGAAGCTTCATATAAATTTATGTGATTTCCATAATGGGCTGCATTACTTCATTGCTGAAAACTGGTGTTAGTAGTTTCCTTTCCTACAACATGCCATCACAATTAGTGATGTCTACCAGCCACTTGTGAACTTCATTTTAAATGGTCTTATATTCTTTCATCCGACAAACTGCACTTAAATGCACTTGTGTTTTTGCAGTGTTGGAAAACAAAGATTTCATTGATTTACATCGGAGTTCTATTTTATTCATTCATTTTCAGCCATCATTCAATCTTTGTAAAAGATTGTATGTGCTTAATATGATTTGTTGTTTTATAAAAATTTACAACTCATTGCCCTCTGTTAAAATTAGAAAAATTGGCAAGGAAAACTGAACTCATTATTATAATGAATTTTGTAATGTTGTTTTCATACATTGTTATTTCAAGGTTTTGTGCCAAATTAAATTGATCACACTTGCACAGTCATACTTTGTCTATCTATAAGGAAATCTGGCGTACGCCAGGTGCATACTTGTCTAGGTGATGCTCTGTACTTAGTACATTATCACATTATTTACAGATTATATTTGGGACTGGTGTCTACACAGGAGTCTACATAGCACAAAATTATCAGGTATTAAATTACTAACTTAATATATTGCCTATTATACTTATGGTATAATAACCTTCAGGGTTGAAAATTAATTTAAATGTCTTTTTAAGATCAAACTCAAATTTCACTTGAACGTAGATTTACTGAAACTTAGTTCTAAAACAGAGTACTTACTTTGTAATACTTATTATCTGTATGTCTGTTTCTGCTATTTTTATTTAACACTCATGTGCAATATGTGTAGTGTTGTAGTAATGCTGGTTTTCCATCTTCCATATTGTATTTCATATTGTAACAAAACGCAATATTCCTTGTTTGAAGCAATTGTTTTCTAAAGCATACTCATAGGTGAACATAATGTGACGAACCATCTCAGTTTAAGATAAAGCAACACATTGTGACCACAACAGCTGTCCCACCAACATTGGTTGCAGTGCCAAGTGCAATTTGCTTCTTCATTTTAATATGAATAAATATTGAGCATAAAATATGCAAAGGAGGCCATGCCAATAATTAGCCCACTTTAGACAATATTATTTGGAATTTTACATGCTTCTATAACTTGGCTAATCAAAGTTGTTCCCGGTTTTTTTTATTAATTTAAAAAAATTATGTATGGCCTCTTTTACCTGTCACATTTCTGACTGAACAAATCTAAATACTTTTTATAAATGATCAACAGTACTGATATTTTAAAAACGCCAAGGTTTTCCGTAATGCAGAATAGGTGAAATTTATTTATTTCTTTTAACACAGGCAGCAGTATCTGTTCTTTGTAAGAAAACAACTCAGGAATGTGACAAAGCATTGGAGAAAAAGAAATGGTTAGTTTATTTTTGATTTTCTTTTAAGTATTGTTGTACAATATGGAAAAACCTGGAACAATTTTCTTTTAAAAATTTGAATCAAGTCATAAATTATGGGGTAAGTTATATAAAAGGATAGGGGATAATAGTTTGTTTTGACCACTCATTCCATCCACATTCTCATATTTCGTTTGGAAAAAAAAAATTATTACCTATAACAGGCAAATAATTATCAAACTATTCATAATCATAAAATTTTTACAGATTGAAAAAGTGGAAGACCCTAAGGCTCTGTATGAAAAAGCTCAAGCATATGTCAAAGCCAAAATGGCTGAAATCAATGATGGCAAGAAAAGTGATTAATAAAAAGGAGGTATTGGATTAAAATAGCATGATGAAATAAACAGTTTTGTTATTGTAAATATTGTTTACAAGTACAATGTGATAGTTTTTTTAAAATAAATTAAAGTTTCAGTACACATAAGTAAATTACATGTATAATTTATAGCATTGATAACCCTCCGCCAATATGTTCAACTCTTGTCAATGGTTCTTCAAATGCCAGCCAATCACTAGAATGAGTCGGCAGTAATCCCATGCTCTGACACTTGTATAGAGCCAGCAATATGTTGACAATGTTACCAATAAAGTAGACAAACTTTTGTACTGCTGCCTGTGTTCCCCCAACAGTCCTGAATGTACTTTGTGTTGAAAAAAGTGCCTTAACAGGTCTCACAATCAACATTCCCACCATCATGATTGGAAAAATGGAGATTGAATTTCCAGCCATGTACATGATAAATAGATTCATTGGTACCTGCTTCAATGGCCCTAAAGCTACATCCCACAACTTTTTCATCAATAATAGGTTATCAGTTTCTTTGGATGATTCCGTATAGTTCGCATTGGCAGATTGGCTGTATCCTGGTGGGAATAGCAGGTCGGCTGTATGCCCTCGGGGCCTATAACAAATTATACAAATTATATTATAATTATATTATGTACGCTAAATTAAATGTATTATTATATTGAGAAACTAACTTAAAGTCCAAAGCCCATTTAAATTTCTTGTTTGTTTTTATTTGGGACATATCGATGGATATAGTTGCGTAGGTCTTAAGAAAATTAGTTTTAACAGGTGATTAATGCACAAATTTATTAGATTTAAAGAAAATCTGAGAATTTTTTATAGCATGCAAGATTGATTCCTTCTTGAATTGAATAACTGACAGTGACATATTAACAGATAAGAAACTATACCATAAATTTGTAGAATATATATTATTTATACCATAAACCAAAATCAAGGAGATCTTACAAAGTATCCGCACTGTAAAGGCAAAAACCTGGGGCCTTCGGGTTGGTATTCCTCCCTTCTCGGGAAGATCGTCTCTCGCGGTGAAATATGTTCGTGCGCCCTGTTATACGTAACAAAGGTGGCATGCCCTACGGCGATCGCGCGTGGATAGGCGCGAAGCCCCTTAGATAGGTGCGCGAACCGTTGTCGGCGCGTTAATACATACCCCGCGCCTGCTCTCCCACATAGTCACTGATGGACTATACCCTGAAGTAGCGCGCCACCACGTCTTTCTGGACGTAGCGACCGGTTCCACAATGACCTATGTGTTTTATGAATCGTTTTCTGTCCGTCTGTTTGTTTTTTTTTGGTCACGAATAACCTCCGAAACCGCATAACGAATTTTGTTGAAGTCTTGAGGGATCGTAGTGGATACTTAAACTTACAAGCAACACGGCTCTTATTTTTTGTTAATCGCTTTATTATTATTATTTTATTGTTTTCTATTTTTCATTGCTATGCACATGATCAGTTTTCTTCTGGATCTCTTTTTTCCATCACCCACGCACGTGTCTAAGTAACTCCTAGATTTTATAACTTGAGGAAAGCAAACGAGCATGCAATTCCACCAATTCCTCATGGACACCTGTATCAAACCTCGAATAGGACCGTACGAGGGAATATTAGTTAGTCCTGTTAGCATTAAGAGTTAATAGGAATAATAGTTGGTTAATATTCGTTAGCAATAAGACTGTTAGTAAATATTAGTAGTTCAACGGCATGGTCTGCGCTGGGGATTCTTTTCAGAGCCAGCAGCTAATGCTGAGTGCAGACCTTTTTGTTGTGTTGTCGTCACTGCAACTTAGATAACTGTGAAGTTGAAACTTATAAAGTAATGTGATATTTGTAGAATGTAGTCCGTATTAATTGTTATCTTTGTCTCATTCTCACATACCTACAAAAAGAAAGAACAGACTTGGTCGCAGTGTACATACAATAAATTTGGTAAACTACATTTATTGGAAGGGGTTCTGGAACATGGCCCGTATTTCACAGTTAAGTTTTGTTATGTGATATCAATTATTTTTTATTATTATTTTATGCGTTTTAACGTTCTATATCCAAATACACACTGTTCATCTGGTCGAAACTTGGCTTTTCACTCAGATTGGAAGAAATATAAGATAAAGATGGCCTAATCCAGAGAGGAGATCCGTGCTCAGTTATGGGTTGATGATGATGATGGCGGGTTTATGCCACAGTCCATCATGCTTGCCATGTGCAGGTTGGCACGGCTTTGAGAACCTCTGGCCCTCGAGTGGGAACAGATCACACCTAAATCAATATCAGTGCTATCAGAGCTGGTCGTTGAGCAACAACTATTTAGTTGTTATTTAGGTAGGGACAGGAGCCGTGCATTTTTCCGAGATAAAAGTCACAAAGTCAACACCTATATCAATCTCTGGCACAAACTTTTACTATACAGAAATTACGTCGATGCGTAGTCGCTCGGTAGCCGCGTGATAGAAGAAGAAATCAACAAACACACATTCACATTTGCAATATTAAATTTGGATTCCATAACTTAGATTATCGTGGTTCGGTGATGGAGAGCTCAATTGGTAGCACGTTTGATGACATTATATACTCGTAGATTTGAATATAAATAGATTTGAATAGTAAGCCTAACCCACAGAGCACCTATTACTCCTGCCTAACCATCCAAATCCAATGTCATCAAACTTCTTGAGTCTACCGGGATCTTAAGTTTATGGGCTGAAAGTTCTGATGGTGACTAGCGTTAGCGTTACAGTAATTTAGATGTTCAAGTCTTAATTCTGATTAACATATTGCAGGGTCTTAGGACATGCGTTGGTTATACATGGAACTTTTAGATTGTGAGGCACGGAATTTTGGTAAAAATTTAGTACTGTAGTAACGCAGTCACGGGCTCTTCCTAGTCTATTCTTAGTCAGTAAATAAAACGAAAATGGTATTAACAAAATTTATTTAATCCTCAAATCAATGATGTCATAAAATGATTGTATTCTGATATTGTTAAATATATTGGAAATGTCTTATGTTTACTCGGTATTTCAGTGTAGTTTCATACGAATACCACAGCTGACTATATAAACTAGTACTTATATAAAATATACACGCCCTAGGTGTTTTTCATGTTGACTCGCAGTCACGGTAGGATATCTACCCAGTGCGTTCGCCCTTTTATAGTATGTGAACAAACATTGTTAGGTAGGTAAATAGCTAAAATTTTGAATCATTTCTAGTTTACCTACCATAATTGCCTAGAAGAGGAATATTAAAATGATTAATTATTTAAAGTAACCTTAATCTAGATATTTTACCTCTAAGTATAAGGGCGCGTTCCCACTATGTCGTGATGATCTTTTCGTTTTAATAACACCTTTAAAATGCAGTGGACGTTAATTGTGTAATCTTATAAATGTGCAAGCACGACACGAATCTCAGTCGTTAACTCGTTACGGCATAGTGGGAAACCGCCCTAATAATAATATTCTTAATACAATAATGTCACACTGTTAAATTAAATAAGTAGTATCTAGGTATTTTCTAACCGGCCGATAGCCGAAGCGAGACTTACAACTTTGTAGGTATGAATAATTTTCTCAAAAGAGCTTTTTCCTTTCAACTGTAATTTATGCGACCCTGGTCAAATCCACATCACATATCACTTCAGTTGGTACGGCTACGATGTCAGTCACAATTTCCTTAACTTTTTCGCCAGTATCACAGTGATCTTTGCAGAAAATGACTATCCTTTGGCATGCTTCACGCAGCTTATCTTCAGGAACCGTTAAAACTATTCTCATGTAATTAGGATACTCAAAACACTGCAACATAAGCCAGATAAATAAGATGAAATAATAATTATGTCACAAAAAAAATTACCATCCCATGCATGTAACTACACTATCCACTAACATGTTTATCGATTAGAAATCAAATGTACAAGTAGATGTAAAATGTACTTTAACGTAATACGGAATTTAGTTTGATAAAAGTGGTAGCTTTCTACCAAATGAGTAGTTAAGAACTAATTTTACGTCTTTATTTTTATTTTATGTAATCAAAACCAAACAAACTCACTTGTCCCGGTAAGCAGAAGACTGACTGTTCCGACACTAGACGTTCTACGAACTGTAGTTCGTTTTTGAATTTTGGAAAAAGGGACATCTTCAGTCCGATCATCATATACATAGCTCCTTGAGGAATGATAGGACGTAGTCCTGGGGCACGTCGTAACTCATCGTATGCTAACTTTGCTTGGTTCTGCAAATAAGTCAACAGTAAAATAAAATATTTAAGATGGAGAATAAAAAATTAAAGTAAAGGAAGCAATTCTTAACGCAAAAGAATTGTGCTCGTACATTGTACATATATTATAATCGACCAGATCAACGAATATTTTTGATTATTGTCGTGAAACCTTTTTAAATTCACAAAATGAGAAGCTATGATTTATTCGGTCTCTCCTTCCCAACTAACCAAAGTACACGAAATGAAAATTGTTGAGCGCCGATTTAGCACGCTATGCATCACATGAAAGAAAATGAAAAAATACGTAATAAGACCTATCTATCACTTACCTCTATAAATAATACCAATTCATCAAAGAAGCTCTGTGGAGTGCATTTTAATATCGTCGGTAGAGCTCGCTGCAATAAAGTGCTGGGCCCCATAATTCTTGTAGCTAAATTGGCTATGCCTTGACGGACCTCCTTTCCCAATACATTATTCCGATCATGTATAATCACCCATCCCATTCTCCAGCCGGGTACTAAGAACCTCTTAGTCAGCCCACCACAGGTGAGTACAGGAACATCTTTTGATAGGGACGATATTGCGGTAAATGTGTTTCCCGAAAATACGAAATGTTCATATATTTCGTCTGCTATAATCGGTACATGATTCCGTGAAGCTACATCTAGTATCTCATATAAATGTCTCTTATCGTATACAGATCCACAGGGATTCGATGGGTTGATAACAACTATTCCTACGGTATCATCGTCTATTTGACCTTCCAAATCATCCAAATCAACTTTCCATTGCTCATCAGGCTGCAAATGTCAATCATCAGTTGGTGACACGTTTGAAATTGTTATATTTTATAGCATTGTATGGAAAAGAATTTTATATTTATAATCTTGTAGAGGAAATAATGCGTAATGGACAGTATGCAAATCTTTTCGACGGTAAACTGGAAACTTGTTATGCTTCTAGAAACTTGCTCGTCGATTTATACAAGTATATATGCCTACTTTACACCTGTAGTGTAACATATTTCCCGATATTAATTTATATGCGTTTTGTTATTGTTGTGAGAAGAACGTATCGATATGACGAAACAAACTTAGGACATAGGTAAACAACAACAAGGTCCTTTGCAAGAACAAAAACATGTCTGGAGTGGCGTCAATGGGTAATATAATCGGCAAAGTTGTTTATTTCTGCATGCTTATGTTAGAGTAATATATTCAAAAAAGGTAATATTTTGGTCTATCGAAGTACCTAAACATTAAAAGACTTAAAAAACTTTTTAATTTTTAATTATAAACAGTAAAAATTATGTTAAAAAAAATTCAGTGCTCGTGGTCGCGCAGCGAGTGTCAGTCGTAATTTATTGAGAATGTGAAGCCGCAACTTCTGGCACTCGGATTGACAACTAACCCCTCCACCAATTCGCATTGGAGCAGCGTGGTGAAGTACGCTCTAAGCCTCCTCCAGTGTCAGGAGAGACCTGTGTCCTACAGTGGCCATTACGGGATGCAGCCAATTTTTTTATAAAAAACTACGTTTTATTAAAAAAATCCAGTAACAGTTTTATATCCATAGGGACTTACCAAAAGGTTGTAGTATTTGATCACTATACCAAGTCCTTCGGCTAAGGTTTTGTATATCATGAATCCGGGTCTCGGAACGAGAATGTTGTGCCCATTATCAGCCAGCGCTGTGATGACAAGTTCAATAGCATGCGAACAGCCACTGCATAAAATAACATCGTCGGCGGTTAAATCACCCTGATGGGCACTGTATTCGGCAACAGCTTGTCTAGCTTCTAGATGTCCTTTGGCAGGACCGTATCCCCGGCTAGTATGGGTCTCAACACTATCTCGAACAGCTTGCAGAACGTGGTCGGGAGGATTCAGATTTCCAAAGGTTGTTGGATCACCTAATCAAATGCAATTAACGAAATTACTACGTGTTTCTAATTCCAATAGAAGGTATGAATTTCTATATTCCTTTATTGATATTGTATACCAATTTTCACCAAGCTACGTAAGTAGGCAAAAAGTTTTTTTTTAAATAGTTTAATGTAATGATAGTTTACCCTAATCGCTTCTGTAAAGCCAGATTTCAAAATAAGGCATCATCACATGACATACCGGTATTTATTCATTTAAACTATTGTAAAATCCTGTTAACCTTGACTTGATTGCCATTCTAAATTTGTAGATTCACCTATATAATTAAAAATATTATACGCAGAAAGAGATTAATTTTTTTCACAATTATCTTTGTTATCACTCCAAACGGTGCACATATTATTATGATGTTACTATTGTGCATGCGATTCTTCCAATATTTTCTGGAAGATTTAAATGTATTTGTAGATAACATTGTTTGGCTTTGGAATAGATAGTATAACAGGTGATACGACCGCGGAACCCAATGACTTGAGCGTTTAGATCGGAAGAGTCGGCATGTACATTGTAAAGGGTTTGAAAATTAGGATCAGAAGAAGAGGTTGTTACCTAGCACAGGAGTAGATACCAACGTCCAATTTAGCTTGGTTATCGAAAACGTTGGGCTTAATTCAGTACACTGCAATCCATTACCAATAAATAATAAAATTTGGACAAAAACAACAACATCAGTAACTTCAATCAATGCTCAGTGTACCCTATTTAACCTTTACGCGTAGTAGATTTTCATGTGTCTCTTACCTATAGACAGCGCTATAAACTCCTTTTCCGGGTTTGGTTCCACTTGAAGGTTCTCTACGATACTGCGTATCGGGTTACTGGTGTTGCGGGCCAACGTAGATGCACGCACCTCCCATTCCTGGCTACCTCGTGAACGTCGCGACATGGGCACAAAACTTGCGGAATATTGAAAGCTTCGGCGACACTTGAATTAAGAATAGAGCCTGCTCCACGATACACCTTACTTTTGTATGGAAACTGTAGCGTTTGACCACTAGTGCCCAAGTCGCGAAACTGGTTTGAAAATATATGTATATGAGATGACGACAGCAAAGCCAGTTGTCCCTTACCTTACTATCTACGATATATGGAACGGAAAAAACACCCATTATTAATTAACCACATTGCTCTTCTAGTTTACTAGTTGTAATTTATTCTTGTACCCTAACTTTTTACCTGACTGCGCAAGGAGGGTTATGTTTTTCGAGTGTTTGTATGTATGTATGTCTGTTTCTTTGTCACACTGTGTAAGCTAAACGACTGGATGAATTTTAACAAATAAGGTGTCGTAAGATTCGCCTTGATGTGTACTGCCATATTTTTGAGAAAAATAATAAAAAGAAAAAGTACCATTGACGGCGGCCGTTGGTGGTTTTTTTTTTTTGTACGACTAATGACTAATTAGTTCCTTCAACTGTGACATAAATATTAAACTGGTATTTTACCGCCACTTCTCTGTTGCAGTTAAATTATTAAAAAAGGAACATAAAATCCGATCGCAAGAACACTTAACTGAAAACATATTTTTGTATTATATTCTTGTTTTCGCCTGCGATTAATTTTAAATTTTTCATATTTAGAGCTTGTTTTAGTGGTGTTGTTTTCTGTTTCTTTTTTAATAATTTAATAACTGTTTTCGACAACTCCTCACCTTAAGGTTGTCTGGAAGAAATCGCTATTAAGCGATAAGTCCGTCTTTTGTACATCTGTTATAAGTTGAAATAAAGAGTAGAATAATAACAACAAGACACCAAAGATGTGAGTATAATCACTTAATTCTTTTGGTAAACTCAGCTAGCCCACATTTATCCAGAATGTCGTGGGTCAACCTACTAGTAAATCTTTAATTCTGAGCGGGAATCTAAGCCCAGTAATCGGAATAAGACTGTTAACATAATAGCGCTACTGTAGACATAATAGCGTTAATTACCTAACTACTGCTTAGTTTTAACGAGTTTCTTAATGCTAGGCAGTCTTTGACGCTAGGCTTAATAAAGCTTTTTGAATATTATTTCCCTTGAACCCTTGGGGTAGGTACAGACGTTAAGGGCTATAAATAAAAACCGTTTTTGATATTAAGATAAAACAATAGCGTTTTTATCTGTCCTGCTAAGGTATATTCCTCTTAGGTATTGTTCTGAATGCTATGCGTGCATAAATTTTAAACATGTTAAAAGTGTGCATTGGTGCAGAATATTTTTGTTATGGGCATTGGTACCGTCATGTTTTAGAGTAGTTTTCAAATAATATTGGCCGTAATATTAAGTACCTACTTGTTTGCGTATAACAGTACACTTGGTAAAAATGTGAATTAAAATTGTCTTTTCTACATTGATATAAGATTTTAATTAGAATTAAGAGGGATAGCGAGTCGACAATGAGCGATCTGTTTGGAACATTTTAGTAGATTCGTGGGTGGTAGGGTGACCATATTTTCGGTGATTTTTGGTACATCGTATGCATAGTTACTGCGACTACAAATTTAAATGACGGTAAATAAATATAGAAAATAAGTTTATTTGAGTGTAATCCTTACTTCCTGACGAAAAATATGTTAAAGTGATGAATTTTATTAATCAATGACTATGGTTAAAATACAAATGGTATGTTTTTTTTTTTTTTTATGGAAATATGATAGCAAACGAGCATGCAGCTCCACCCATCCGCTGCCGCCCATAACATCTGTGACAAACCTCGAATAGGACTGTAAA
>DWLO01003297.1:0-11172 GCA_018245335.1 Dalla quadristriga | reverse complement strand
ATTCGGGATGAAAGTTTGTATGGAAAAATATTGAATTCTCAACCGATTTCATTCAAATTTACAACAGTCTTTGATAATCGCAATCAATAGAATCGTAATATAAGAGACAAACACCACTATACATAGTATACATATACAACACCAATAGTGTCAAAAACACTATTAGAGTAGAACAAGGCTTCAAAGTATTTGCACTTGCAGTATTTGCAGTTTGTGTATCAATTGGGTAAATTTAGCCGATTCCAGCACTATGATCGCGTCCAAGCCCGAAGTTCTGTTCTGAGAGAAATTGATAATAACATCGGACGGCACACTTCCTAGCCGGCCCCCCAACTCCACCTGGTGCTCAGAATAAGCGAGCGAAGTTATCAAGGCGCTCCTTCGAGTATGTCCCGAAGTATATAAGGGGGTCAACCCAAAGAAGAAAATATCGGAAGGGCGTGTACGGGAAAAAAACGTTTGGGATCCTCTGTTCCGGGCGAACCGTATACAGATTCTACCACCTGTATGAAATTATTATAAATATAATGATATTATTATAATTTTTTGGATTGTACATCAAGTACCTTTTGATATACACTATCAAACGTAGGCTTCAGCCCGATTACCTGCTACTTGACCTAACCTTAGAGTGCTACGTGTTTTACTGCGCGTACTCCGAAGTATGATTGCCGCGTTGATAAACGTAACAACTTTATTTTAGGCGTCAGTAAACTTTCGGCGAAATCAATGACTCAATTAAGATAACAGTATTTACAACTTACTTATCTAATTCGCTAAAACACCGTTCGTTTTTGCGTGTTAAATTAAAAGGGCTACTTAGGTACTTACCTAGTGGTAAAAATATTTGCAGAAGATAACTCTTATCTAGCTTATCTATGATAAAAAACGTTGTCACATGTATCTGTGAAGGGCTGGAGTGTCCAAATGCTGATAACTGGATCATATGGAAAATTTCCATTAGTCAGGTGACATTGATTCATGAATAACATGATGAATAACTCCTTTGACCATACTTAATTGTATTGTAATAACCGTATTCAGCAAAATATTACTTCACAAATTAAAGTGTGCACGCCATCGTGTATGTAATGTGACTAAAATCTTCATAATTTCCCTAGTTTCATCTTCCTTCCTTCCATCTATACTAATACAATACCATAAATCCTATACTTGCGTATATCGTTGCGTATTGCCTATAGTATAGTGCGTGCCTGGGATTTGAACCCTGGAAACCCTGAGGAGGAGGCCGAAGTCTTAACCACTAGGCTATCATCGCTACTTGCGCTGACCCAAAATGTCACTTATCACAATTTATGTTATGGATCAAGCTCTCCAAGTGCCACTGAACTCTGGAAGCATAGTACCGCCAGTAAATGCAATGTATGTGTGTGTATATTTTGTTATTGTAGCATAAAAGGCCGCACCCCATTTCGCGCTCCATCCGCGCTTGAAGCAATAATGCATACAGTTCATTTATATGGCTTCCACGGTAATGGCATTAGGCATTAGGCGCATCGTTTACAAACCTTACTTGGTTATGTCTTAACTGAGTGTAAACACAGTGTAGTTGGGAAGCTAGCGTCGTGGCTTATAGTTCCTGTACGTTATTATGTTAAAGTAGTATTTAAACGAGAAAAAAAACACTTACAAACTCACACCACCGCACTGGGATTCCCTGTGTTGCGGGTGGCGGACACATACAGGAAACAAGACAATTGAACACACCCAAGTCCCGAGTACAAACATTTATCTGCCAAATAAATGTTTGTTCCAACCGGTGATCGAAACCGGGACCCACAGTTACCAACGCACCACGGAGTTGTCAATGTTGATATTAGGTTTCTAATAATCTGGTTATTGTTGAAAGCACTTTTTTGCTACTAGATATTAATGTTGGCATGATATTATTATTATTTGAGTTGCTGCATTACTTTAATAGAGTCCTCTGATGAGAACGCTCTACGGTCTCTACAGAATTTCGTTTGCGATTGAAGACTCCTATAGCAGGGTGAGGTCGAGTGGGCAAAGCTTCGCGAAAGGTTTAGTGGCATTTGACATGGCTTCAGCATCAACAAACTACCGATCAACTTTTTGGCCTAATTCTCCTTTTAGAATCAGAAGGACCGAAACCCACACACACACAATTGGTACACAATATTACTTTCCTATATATCGCCTAACGTGATACGCCATTGCCTGCGTTCCACACAATCATTCCTTCCACGCGTTCACGGAGTACTGTTACAAACGTTTCGTCTACGTATCGCAATATTTTGGCAACAATATGTATTTTGTGTGACGTATGTGTTGTTGTCTAACGGGCAGTCTAAATCTGGCGAAAATTTATCTTAAAAGTTAACGAACAGGCAGACGGCGTTCATCCATCATGCAGGCTGTCTGCCTATATTTAAATCCATCAGCCTTTAAAGGACCCCATTGCTTATTTATCAGTCGTTGCCTTCGAATGACGTAGCCTGCCCATTGCCACTTCAGCTTGCTAATAATTAGCAATTAAGAATGCTAATATGAAATGCCTACATTTAACTGTGATTTACTGTTAACTCCAGAAAAATTTGTCAACTACGTTCTTCAGAGTAACCTAAAGTTTATAGTGCCACGATCACGACAGCATCCAGATACGGTTTGTGGTCGATTCTCAATTGATCACTATGAAAAGTTAATGAAGAAAACCATTATGTAACATTACAATTATATTATGCATAATTTATGTTCAATAGGCCGTCTATAAACTGGAAAGCTCTTATCGCATGTTAGGAATTTTCACGTTACAGAGCTCTACAAATGCATCAGAAGAAAGCTCACTCAATGTGTGCAATAAGAACTGACAGTGCATACGAATTTATTCATTGTCACATTATTTGTAGTCAGCAGATAATAAATTGAATACATAGTTAGTTTGAGTAGGTATCAAATTGACCCTTGCCTTCCGAACAAGACAGTCTACCAGAACTGGGTACACGCTGCATAAACAGTAATTGATTGAACGGCCGGTCCGTGCCAGAAGGTTCTATGGCGATAACAGTTACCAGTTCCATCCGGATCAAAACGCGACATTGATTCCGTCGGCTCAGGCGTGCTAAGTGGTCATCGCGTGTGCGCTATCACCACGTTCTGTCGCGGTTTGAGACAGTCTTGTTATTTCATCACAGTTAGTTATGTTCATTCGCAAATTTTAAGCAAAGAACTTGCTTTAATGGTGTGAAGGAAACTTCTTGGGAACATCTGCAATCTGCATGCCCATAAGCGAACCCAGTTATTGGCCTACGGCTGGTAAATCTGAAATTTTCTGTAGGTATCTGGAGTTTTTAGATAGGTCTGTGAGGGTAAATCTGAAATTTCCTGAAGGTAATCATTCAAAACTTTTTCCCTTTCGTAGTATGAATCAAGTGTGTGGGGTATCCAGGGGGAGGCGGAGGGGTTATGTTATCATCATTGCTTAGTGCCAAGTGTGTTTTAAATGTTCTCTACTTTCATACCAATATTCAAATCTGTGCTGCTGTATATGTAATATCTATGTTATCAGTATGTATCTATTTTTTCTTAACTATCTTATTGGTCCTTCATATTTATGCCCCTGCCGTACCTACCTCTTCTTTTATTCTGTCCTCTACATAAATATCTATCTAGAGCGATATATATGTCCCCATTTTGTATTGTTTTCGATAATGTTATTATGTTGCTGTTGCTAATTCGTGTGTACAATAAAGAGTATTCTATCGATGTACCTATTCTGAGGCTTCAGCTTACCTGCAGCCACAGATTGCTACGTGCGCTTAATCCCAATAATATGCAGGGCTTGAACCTAAGTTTTTCCGAGCGTGTTCGTAATCCAAGCACTGACTGAATAATGTAGTTTCCTTGAACTATTAGTTAGCCCTTGTTTTGCAACGTGAATTGAGATACTTATTATAACGTTGTTCTGTGTTCTGTTATGAGACACGCAGTTTATTAGGTTCTTTTGAAAATTATGCAACCACGTCCGGAGGATGACACGTTTGTACGGTTAGGAAAAGTTACTGTCGGTAGAATTACACAAGATCACGCAACTACTGATAGATAGTGCCCTACTCTTGCAAGTTATATCTAAACTAGATACTGTTATCTAGCTGTATCTAACTAGGAATCTGAAGAATGTGTACTTACTGTAACTGATATCTGGATTCTGATGAATTGTGAACTAGTAGTTGTTACTTGTAGTAGTTACTTAGATAAGATTCACTTCAGATTCATAAACAGTTAATAATTTAATGTATGTACACTATTGTATGTATGTATTTAATGCCCTTATTTCATTTACTGCTCCAGTAGCGTCACAGATTGCTTTTCAGCCATTATACTTATCCAACTAATATTATAATGCAAAAGTTAATAAGGATGAATGTTTACTCAAGCATATAAATCTGCTGAAACTAGTACTATGCAGGACAATACAATACAACACAAAAACAGTTTACTGTACACCAGGACAGAATAATGTTACTTACTTACTACCTAACTGACGTTAAGAAAAGCCAATAAATTATGATACGGACGTAAGTAAATAAATACATTTAATTATAGGCTTCCCTGAGCTCGAGCATCGACTCAATGCCAACTGTCTGTGGTTATTGATTTTAGCTCGCACTGTGCTTTATGTCATGACTCTATGAATCTGTTTGATAAACTGCATTCTCGCTGCGAGAGTCTCTGAAGAAATTATAAGATATAAATTTAACAGTACAATAAATTATATTTGAAAATGTATTACTTAATCTGATTAATGTTATAGATGTAAAATTTTATGAAGATGGTTAAGTATAGGTAGATATTTGTGAATAAGTTTGTTACTTAATCAGGCATAAACTACTGAACGGATTCTTATAAAAATTGATGTGATAGTGACCAACCAAATAGGATTTTTAATAAAATATTAGCTACTGCAGGATATGCATGATCAGCAGGATCAGAATAGACGATGAAAATTTGTATGCAAGTTGTTTGTGTGCCAAGTTTCTTCTTGAAAAGATAATGCGATCTCATAAAAAAGCAATGGTTAACTACTAAGAGTTATCGAGGTCTGATCAAGCAATGGAAAGGAAAGGTCCTCGAACGGAGACCACGTGAAGCTGCCCACGGCCACGACACGACAGGTGGAGTGAAGACTGGATTTAGAGGGCTCATGGCCGGTCAGAGTGGGGTCATTTAGGGGAAGCCTATACCCAGCAATGGTCGTTGAAAGGTCATATGGATGGAAAGTCTTGGGATGGATGCTCTGACACGGCTGCGGAGCATAGTAAATCTTGTGCGCTAGCGCGTGCTGCTATTCAAACTCTTTAGACCGGAACAAACTTCTCTAAACAGGTGTATGCTTTGCAGGTGAAATCTGAGTACGGTTCGATCGCAGAGGTATTACTGCCACTGCCGATGCCGTCGGACTCATTTCGGCCGAAAATAAATGTTGGGTTTCGGCGTCGGAAAGGGTTGATTGTTGTTATACAAAATAATACATCTCAGAGTTCTCAGAAAGATCGTTAATATCAAGAGGATATCCCGATCCTCACTTACTGAGCGCGTTCGAAAATAATCCACGTAAGAGCTAAACATCAGCTTTTTAGTTTCACAAAACCATTTGAGGGATTATGAAAATTATATTGGATTTTTTGGGAAATGACTAGTTACTTTGTTTTAGAAATAACTCAGTGAACTAATTCCTAAAAATATAGTAGTAAATAGAAAATCATTATAGTCTACTACATAATTTTTTTTTCTCAAAAAAATTTCACTTAGATAAGTAATCTTAAGCACATTCTAGCATGATTGTAAACTTGCTCTGATATCATTGTTGCCAATAAAATTACGAACATTTTAGACATATTTTCACTATCGTATACCTAGTGCCGAATCAATATGAAAAAGAACTAAAAAAATAGTTTAAAAACTCTTGTATGTACTTTTTTAATACGTTCTTTTAAAAATATTTACGTAGTAAATAATCCTAATAATAATCATAATCGTTTATTTGCTGAATAGGTTTTACAATATATTTTTAGTGCTCTTATCCCAACCCTTGGGCATGCAAATTATATGCAAATATATAATTTTATTGGTAAACGCCAATTATTTACATACAATTGGCAAACAATCACGTTGTTCCACCAGATGTCCTTAACGCAAGATCGCACTGAAACAGATATATTGAAATAAAATACGTATAAACTGGATGTCGAAGATTGTAGAATCATGTAGAATTTATGGTGCAATTTGAATAACTTGATTTCAATAACTTTCTTATTATAATGTTCTTATTTTTCATCATCATCATCAACTAGTCCACTGCTGAACTTATTTTCTTTTTTTTATCTTCTATTCGTTCACAATCATGATTAGAATTTGGATAGGATCATGCCAAACTCATGAATTAATAAATGTCTTTGGTATGTTTTTTTCCATTCATCAGTCTTTAAAAGTCCACTGCTGGACATAGGTCTTCCCTAATCGGCGCCGGTCCCGTGTCCTCTGAATCCAATCCAGCGGCATCCCGCTGTCTTCTTCAGGTCATTATTCCAACTGGTCGTAGGGCGATCTGTGTTTCTTTTTCCGAGTAGTGGTCTCCATTCCAGGACCTTTCTTCCCCATCGGTTATCGGTATTTCGAAATTCGAACGCCATGAACGACGTCCGCGAGGAATGTCGATAAGTTTTGTTTGTCTATGAATTTACGTTTTTTTACTTAGAGCAATCTGTACCGAGGATCTTATTTCAGATCTATCTCTTTCTTCTAAAGTTATTGGTACAGCAGACAAACTTTGCCCCGCTCGCTCCTTGCGTAATTTCGTGAAAATAGATGCGTCACATACCGTAATGATTATTTGCGAGTACCTGCAACTGACGGAAAGCTAAATTTAGAGACTGAGTATTACATGCTCTATTACATAGTGTGAGAGAGGAATAGGACAAATACCTACTAAAGATTACTAACTGGACGGTTAATAATACTTACTAACAGGTCTAACCTACACTAACAGTCCTTACTCCTACATACTTATCGATAACGAATACTCACTAACTAGTATTCTAATTAACCCCTAATACTAACAGTTCCTTCTATAGTCAAATTTGCGGTAAGTCGCAGATGTAGATGAGCGGCAGTGGATGGTGGGACTGCATGCCTGTTTGCTATTCCCAAAGCAAAAAAACATAACATTGAAATTTGACGTTTGAAAGAGTTGTATTTTTGTCTACAATCCGTGTTTTAATAGTAGATATCTACTATTATTTGTATAACTCTACGCTAAGGTTACCCAGCCTTGTAAAGAGTCTTCGTAATTTCTTTGTTTAGCTGTACAGTCAGACTCGGAGCCATAATTAAATATTCTAACATGTAACAGACTTAGTTATAGATATTTACATAATTTAAATACCTAGCCATTTAAAACAATTATTCAGCTTAAAAAGGCATTTATACTTGTATTGACATAGGTAATGATTCCCTGAGTTGTAATAAAACAAGTTTCTGTTCATATTATCGCTCTTGCAAAATGTGATAAAGAGGTTTATTGCTCGGAAATGTATTCAGCATGATTAGTTCCCCGTATATGCCACATTGTTAAAGATATGGTATCGACACTATATTTAGCAGTTCACTACATGTATGCAATATGGTTTTCGTAGCTTCTTTACTAGCAATACCATCGAGAGTGGGCTGTAACACATAATAGCCCACTGCAGGGCACGGGTCTCACTTCCTCAGTTGTGAGGTGGCCTCATCGACAGCTGAGAATGGTATAAAAATAATAATTAAAAAAAATTATACACATTCCCTGTGTTGCTGGTGGACACACACAGAAACAACACAATTTAACGCCAAACATATATCTGCCAATGTTTTTTTTTACTTCCCCTTGGGTCGAACTCGGGACCCACAGCCCGTCAGTCGGTGTCACTGACCATCGCGCCACGGGGTCGTCACAATATAAAACACCTTTGTCATTAGCAATAAACTGCTTTAAGAGTTAAGTACGAGTACATAGGCATCTAGAGGTTAGTATTGGAGAATGAAGTGGTGCTACAAGCGTCAGTGTTCCGGAACACAGTCAGACAGACAGTGGGAACACATAATCGATATATTTTATCAAAAATAAATTTGCCAAGATTACGACGTGTTGAAAGCGGAGATTTTCGGACCAAAATGATTGAATTGAATTGAATGATAAGATTTCTAAGTAGGGCAGTGAGTCAGTAGAGTAACTAAAGAAAAACAAGGGAATATGATACGAGATTCGAACGCAGTCGTCGCCGCCGGCACGTACACAAATAGGGTTGAGTGATTATGTTGGGAAATCCTCAGATGACTAGGCTTTGATTGCGTCTCCTCCCGCGTAATATTGGTTATGCCATAAAAAATTTCATCGCAATTCAACATGGCACTTGAAGCGCGTCTCGCGGCGAGGCCGGGAAGTATCCAACGTAACTAATTGACACAAGTTCGATTTCGACCGCAAGAGGCAAAATGCTTGTCTTTTTGAGAATCCCTTGTTATATGGGTCTTTGTTGTTGTTAGAGAATACGTCTTTAAGAATCCTT
The DNA here is from genome assembly GCA_018245335.1 of Dalla quadristriga. Classification (NCBI taxonomy): domain Eukaryota; kingdom Metazoa; phylum Arthropoda; class Insecta; order Lepidoptera; family Hesperiidae; genus Dalla; species Dalla quadristriga. Next base: position 2,587 of record DWLO01003297.1, on the reverse strand, counting down.
GTGTAATCTGATACCTCACCCAATATCTTTTAATATGTTAAAACATGTGCGTTTCTATGTGTTTACAGAACATGCGTTTGTAACTCAAATTAATGTTGGTTATTGTAGAGATACATACAAATATATGAACTTACTTGGGAATATATGAAACTTTGTGATTAATTAATATATGAAACTTTCACAGGCATGCAGCTTATATCTATACTCATTTAAATCATGAAGTTATAATATGACGTATAGAATCGAATATAGTATTTATTACAAGGTTCTTTCGCACTAGTTCTATAGAACTGTCCCATATGGAACTAATGAGAAAATGTTGTCCCAAAAGTTCCATAATTATGAATGACTTCAAATCATGGAACTAGTGCGTCGATTGTTTGCCAGTAGTTCTATGGAACACCATATGGGGGGCGTGAGAAATCGTGGGACCGAAACAAAAGTTGCATTCCGGACGCACGATGCCACCAAACACCAAGCCTGAAAAACTTCCTACCCTCCGGTTAGCACTAACTCCACCAATCCGCATTGGAGCAGCGTCGTGGCGTATGCTCCAGGCCTCCTCAGTTGTGAGAAGCGACCCGTGCCCTGCAGTGGGCCATTATGGGTTGCAGCCAATAATAAAGTCAATATCTTCTCTTTCTTTTCCTTTCCCATTAATCTACTTACGTGACATTTTATATGATTAACGTTAATTGGCTATTGCGATTCCTATTACTATCGGATATATATATATATATATAGCTATACATATAGCTATGTAGGTCCTAGTAGGTATTCTAAGGAACTTGAAAAGTTTCGACATAATGTGTGTCGGAGGAGGGTTTGGAAAAGGTCAGAAGTTCATGACATTTCCCGGCCGGGGAAAATTTAATTGAGCTTCCGGTGCTGACACAAAAGGCAAAGGTAAGTAGTTGCGAGTAGGTACGCTCCCTGTTAAGAGCCCTGAAAACATTTTGCATCTCTTTCGCTCGCACATGCTAACATTTGCAATTGTAATTCCAGGTATCTTTTAAAAAAATGTGATTAATTATCATTGTTGACAGTAAAATGACGGATATTTTAGATCTCATTTTTTTTTCTTACACATTCATTTTAATTTTTTTTTTGGTAGTTACTTTTAAATTATTATTATTTTTAAATTCCTTTTCTACCTTCATTGCATAAAACAAAAGTTTAGACGGACGAAAGCTTTCTTGTGAGTTTGTCACATTTTAACACAGGAATAGCGAGTACGTAAATTAATGAGCCAACCCTATCATCGTATACTGCAATGATCACTGCAGTCTGGTGTGCGCCATCGACCGCATTCATCCTTGAGGGATGCGTATCCGGTAACAAGTGGTTTTGGTATATAATTTAACTACCAACATAACAACCACACCGTAATGATGAAAATAATAAATTCTTACATTAAATATACTGTTCGGTAAAAAGCATTCACGTATTGTTGAGTATGATTAAAATCCTGGCGTCGCGTAAAAAGGCGCGAAAAGAGACTTTTCAAATGTAAATCGGTTTAGCTTGTGCCCATTTTACGATCATTTTTACATACGAGCTGGGTAATCAAAGAGATTGTTTCATTTACGATTATTTTTATTCAGACGTGTTTCAGTAAAATGTAACTAATTATTATACTTTTTAAACGTGTGTACACGGCTGTGTTGCGTGAGCTTTGTAATGGGTTAGTTATCAAAAGAAAAAAAAACTACACTAATTAGCACTTGATTCTAAATTTGAATGCGCTAACATAATTACGTTTGCCTATAAAACTGAAGCGTTTGGCATCAATAAACCAACGTTTTCAGAGTATATCTTTAGAGTAAAACGAACAGAAATTTTCACGCAATTAGCAATAGAATAATAACAAGTTTGTTTTTACATTTGTTGCTTTGACTTGACTTAATATGTCAATTTATCTTAAATAAGATTTTGTGATGGATCTAGCTAGTCACACGGCAGTGTGCCAGTCAAATTCGGAAAAGAAAAGGCAGTGTGTTACAGATTACATGGACCATTCCGAGCTACTTTCGACCCCCCCATATCTCAAAAAACTATTAGTCCCACACCCTTGCACTTATAAATCCAATATCAAAGAACGAACAAATTTTCTTTTAAATGAATTGAAGAACGTTGTGCATTTCTATAGAGCTATGATTAATTAAACTGCTAAAGAACTTGGTATCCGTTAGATCTGAATTCTTTTATTGGTGACGCCGACCACCCTGAATATCGTTTGTACTGAACATGGCCCCTTTTTCACATTTATGTTTTTGTTGGGATATCTCATCACATGCCTCTGGCTAGGCCATCATGGTTGTTTGACACAAACATTGGAAAGTTGACTGTTTTTCAAACACCTGTTTTAAACTGTAAAAAATAATGAAAACATGTAATATTTTGAAGTTCTATAAAAATGATCGTGCGAAATAACTTGTCACATGACCGTCTTACCGCGACTGGTGGTGCTTAGCTTTGTCAATCAATCAGGATTGACAATCCGCGGCGCTATGAGCGTTTTGAACTTGTTAGTTTGATGTCACCACAAATTGGACAATTAGACTGAATAAAACACCATAAATCGTCA
>DWLO01003296.1:0-11173 GCA_018245335.1 Dalla quadristriga | reverse complement strand
ATTACAATTCTGTTTACAAATTTGTCAATAATTATCTAAGTTCATTAATACGAAAGCAAAGCTAGCTCCAAATTTTCATAAATCACAAAAGTCTAAATTTATTTAATTAAAATTTCAATATTAGTAATGAGTCAGTAGAAATCAATGTCAATTTAAAATTCAATGTCAAATTACATACATACCATGTTTAATGGCGTCAGCCATTGACAGCGTTTCTATAGCGCGTCGTCCAATGATAGTAATAAAATATTTTGCCGCAAGATAAAGTCATTCTGAAAAACCGATTTGATGGTGTTCAACATCACTGAGCTTTGAAGCAATTTGATAACGTTACGAAGTTTTTTATACTTTAATATAATCCTTTTATTTTCTACAGTTTATGGTTTAAAATTATTTATTCTCCACCAACCAAACCACCTAAATCTCGTCAAACCTTATCCATTGTATTGGATGTCTACCGCTCGTACCGATGTAAACCGATAATATCATCCTGAAGATATCGAATGCCAAAATCATACACGGGCGTCGAAATAAATTTGTCGGAATAGCTTCCAAATTATGTTAAAACGACGAAATTGGAGGAACTCAACATACGTCTGTTTGAAAGTGTCTCATTTTCATAGTGGTAAGTTAACAATGATACAGGATTTCGTTTGAACCTCCTTGTGCTAGTCGGACCGTACAAGACAAACTATAAAGATTGTGTAAAAAGTTAATGTAGATACACTTAGGTTAACACTAACTTTTCACGTACTCGAACACAGAGAAGTAAACGCGCAAAACAAACACACAAAAAGTAGGTAGGTAGGTAGGTACTTTGGTAGTTGGTACAACCTATATACGGTTAGCCCGGGGCGGTATCACCGCCACACCCATTTATGCCGTGAAACCATTGTTTTTCGACATTGTGTTTCGGTCGGAAAGGTGTGGATGCCGGTTACCCTTATACAGGAGGCGACCACCATAGTCCTCAAGGGTAGCAATGTACTGTGGTCAGCTTCGAACATGACTATTACTAACCACAACTAACCGTGCTATCACTAACACCGACTAACAGGATTTACAGTCACTAACAGTTTTTTCTCCCATAGTTCTTTTGCTAACGAATACTGACCAACTAACATTACTATTAACATCTCATACTACCTGGACTAACATCCCCGTTCCTTTTACGTTCCTATTCGATATTTGTCACAGATGTCATGGGTGGTAGCGGCTGGGTGGAGCTGCACGCTCGTTTTCTATCACATATTAAAAACACAAGCTCATTAAATATTATAAGAACTCGTTTATACGTTTCAAATGTATATTTTTAATAAGTACTTGTCAGTAAGTCCACTGTTTATATTGAAAAATTGCTTCAATACTTGTGACATGATACCGTCCATATGGTTCAGAGACAAAACGTCGTAAGCGGATTGGATGAAAATTAAAAAATGTGCTTTTTTGAGTACGAAACGGTGGAACATTTTTCAGATACGCGGCTGTTTAATTTAGGAGGGGTTGCTGTCAATATTTAAATTTTTAAATGTCGCGTCGCCCAGATAGGTCCGCAAATAGGGCTGACACACAAATTGGCTGTTTAATCAGTTTTCTCTTTATAAGGCCATATTGTACTCGTACGCTGGTTATTAAATAATTAAGCTTTAGAACAAGATAAACAACTGAGAAACTCGAATAAATTAGATCTGTTGCCATAGTAATCATGTCACAGTTTCACAGTTCAGCGACTACAGAGGAAATTTAGTTAGGAACAACGCCCGAGCATTCATTTGAATTTCTTATTCAGTTTGACAACCCTATGATGAGAGACGTAGTACACGGACAACCAATTTGTTTGTACAAATGTGTCAGACGTACTGTAAGTTGCAATTAATTGCTATGCATACTTCGTGTTGCGTATATTTGTTATATATTTCACTTTGATTCTTTAAACAACATCCAATTACACTGTCAGTTTCATTCAGTTCTGTTATTGATGATATTATTATCATTGTAAAGAAATTCTTTTTCCAATTTTGTGCAGACCTCTGTGCACCTTTTTTATGATTTTCAAAGTGGAACACAGCCGTGTATAGAGTACTTAGCGTATTGTTCAAATTAAAATATTACTGCTGCGTCCTCTAAGGCCAAAACCGTAATGAAATTAAAACAACATGCAATGAAATCATAACACATTAGGTCCAAACCTGGATAAACAATAATAAAAAAAGGAATTAAAGCACTTTTCTATATGTGCCTTAAAGCTGCTAAGTAAAAAGGGTGATTCTGAAGTAAAATTAACTAAGTTCCATCTTTTGTAACTGTCGGTGGACTAGCTATTGAGTGCTTGTCGGTTTCAACACTGATGCATTTGTTTTTATGAAACTATTATTCATCATTCTAGAGATACATTTGTTAGGGTGCTAAGTAATAATATTAATTTGTAAGTAATAAAATAAAACTTTCCACACAATGTTTAGTAATAACCGCAGCAGATGATCAAAACACGCATAAAACCTGTTACTGTAATGACATTAGCAAAAGTGACAAAACGGCGAGATGATCAGATGAGCGCCGCGTGCGCTCCACAGGGGGCGTTCAGATTCACAGTAGGGTGAATAAAACATCACCATGTATTATTAACGCTGATTAATTGGCTTTACATGGTTTTTAAGAAAAATATTATTAGTCATTGCATCGATCTTTTTTAGGTCAAAAATAAGTTTAATTAAATTAAATTAATAAAGTTTAATTTTGTATTGTATTAATTATTTAAAGGTCGACAATTATTTATTAATGTAAAATATACTATAAAAAATAACTATTAATACCAAAGTAAGTTCAGTAATGGCACTTAGACGATGTTTCCATTAAATTGCCATAAAACATCCCTTGGCTTGCGGACATGGTTAGAGCGCTATCTGTAGCGGCAGGGCTTTATGCTTTGAGATTATGGTATTACTGTTATGGCCATTGCTATCTGACATATCACGAAATAGGATATATCACAAGTCTTGCTAATGAATGGCCCTATCTATTCCGGGTTTATCCTATTGTTTATTATCCCCAATAACTCTTCTTAGTGACGGTTGTAATGCCACGAGCTGAAGTTAACTGGCATAACTTGAGCATAACTCAGTAGCAAATATTGACGATGTTTCCGCTTATATAAATAATTAAGAAAGTTGGTAAATAAGCGTGGCGGCCTCATTTATTATTCTTTATAAGGAAACAAAGGCGAGGGTTAGCCGTAATAAGGCTCCGCCACCTCGCCGGCTTATCTTTATTGCCTCCAACCCACGTAGAATAATAAATCGTTTTCATCAAAAACAAATACTCGACAGTTTTTGTCGGAGTCGAGCGAGCGGGCGGGAGGGTGGCAATTTTCCACCCCCATAACACAATATTTTCCGACATTTTCCACGGGAATACAGTTTGGAATCGCTCGTTCGCAACCGGCAGGTTCCTTTAATGTGTATTTTTCGTCCAATCAGGGAACAGCGAGAGTCTCGATATTACCTCAACTGTCACACATAAAGTGGAAAATATGGTCGGCAGATGTGGGGGGGCGCAAACGGTGGGAGGGGGCCGGGGGCGCGGAGCTGCTTGGCAGTCGGCGCGCGTACGCGACGCTCCGGCGCGCCGGAAGAAACGCTTCGAACAGGTTTATAGCTTTTCTTTCAGCTCCACTCAGGTACGGGCCGTATCATAACAGGGAATAGCGGCGCGTGATGTGAACCCGTGATAAAATAAATGTCGAGATAGGCTTATGTATTGTACTGTTTATCTTAATAATGGCCACCCCGAGAAAACTTTCGATTAAACTTCGGCTTTTTTGTTGCTTTGTTTTTATTGTTATATCAAAAACATAAAACCAATACAATTTTCTGTGAAAATGAGACTTGTAAATGACCAAATGGCTTACTAGACCAAGTTACAAACTTACTTTTTTCATCATCAAATTATATACATTACTACCTTTATATTATTATCGTGTTACACAGAAGTATGTTATCTTCCGCAAAGTTAAATAATCATAGAATTGAAAAAAAATACTTAAAAGTTCTATTTTATAGTTGTCCTTAGTTCACACATTTCCAGAAAGTTTTCTTGGCGGTATCACTGGAAGATTTCAGTACTATGCTGTGAGAATTGAGCATAGAAAACACGCAAATCATGTACAATGTCCCTTCACACCAGTATCAGTTGTTGTTGATAGCAAACCTCTCAATTAAATAAAGGAAAAATAATCTAGAGAGCAAGGCCAGAAAAAAACCGGAGTATGGTAGGTTTAAGGATTCGGCATAACTGACGTTATATAAGTAATAATAAAAATATCTTTAACCACAATAATAATGAAACTCAAAATTTTATTATAGAAATTGACGACTCGACAGTGTGTTGGTCAGTGACCCTGTCTGACGAGCCGTGGGTACCGGGTTCGATCCCCGGCCACCTCAGATATTTATCTGGCAGATAAATATTCGTTCTCGGGTTTTGGGCGTTAAATAGTGTTGTTTTATGCGTGTGTCCGCCATTCGCAACACAGGGAATCCTAGTTTGGGGGTGTGAGTGTGTAAGCGACTATTATACGGTCTATAGATTATGTCGACAGTTTTTATTTGTGTTAAATTTTGTAGTCTGTGGTGGGTAGATGTGAAACGATTGGAGGTGGGAGCCGCGGGAGCGCACCGTAGACGAATGCTACGCCGCCCGCCTTGGCCGCGAGCGGCGCTGCCAGCGGATATAAATCGCGATTCATTTCTCATCGTAACTTTTTGTCGGTTCTTATCTGTTAGACTTCACTTTTCATCATCCGAGGGGATTTGTGTAATGCCTAGTCATTTCTCGGCGTCGAGCGCGGCTTATCGGAGCTCGCTCGCTTGATTGATGAGCGCGCAAAAATAAATGTTCAGTTAAATTATTCGATAAGTTGGAAACGGAAGTTAAACGGGAATTATCTTTGTCCCTTTGCCCCGAAGATTTCACGGTTGTAGCTGTTATGTCGGGAGTGATTGATTGATCGGTTGTAGTTAGTCCGTACTTATGACTGCTCGTCGCTCGAAGGTTGTGTCATTTATTTAAACGTCTTATTGACCTGTTTAAGATAGCGTACACGCTATGAAGCATAAAAAAAACTAGTTAATAAGGAAAGAATATTAAATCTAACTATGATTGCACTGAAAAACTAACAACAGAAATAAACATATTTGAATACCGAATTTATGTGCGTATTGTCAATTCGTGTTTTATCTGAACATCTTGGAGGGTTAAAGTTTATAACTGACAAAGTGTGCAATCTTTTTTGCTTCTTTAAGTTTGACATCTGTAAACATTCGATATTTTAATTTTGGATTCCAATAAATGTGAAATCTGTCAACACTAAAATGACACAAAATGAATTCCTTAATTTGCGAGGTCAAGATACAAAGGCTAGGGGAGCGAACAGTTATATAAAATTAGGCATGAAAGCTAATGCTGTAATTGAAGGCAATCAGGCCCCTCGCATGATTTATAGACCGTCGCCGGCGCTTGAGCCCGCCTCGCATTTACATCTTTCGAACATTTCTGCTGCTATCTGTACGGATTTGTGGAGAAAAGGATCATTTATAACTTATGTATTTACTTACGACGTATTGCTAACTTCATGGTAAACAAACGTTGCAGCCCACAAAGACTATATTCTATTGCAATTTATATCATGTCTAAACAGATATCGGTCAATTTTACGACTTTACCTTTGTCCATGTTTTTATGTTCCTACATTCATCGAAACCAATAGAAAGTTACTAACCATTACTTCAACCTTCATAATGTTACTGTTTCATATTCCGTTATTATTGCTCGTCTAGGTTACAAAACTGTGTAAAAAGATGATCATGTAAGTAATTACTGTTAAGTGTTTATGCTTAAGACAAACTTCCCCACTTAGTATTTTAGAAGATCGCAATTCGTAGTTCATTCCGACTGGTATTGTTGTTCTAATTTATTTTCGGATACGTACCGTGTCGCAGTCCACCGACCGTACTCAGGTTGAGCACATAATAGTTGAAATTGTGTTCTAGATTCTTAAATTGCATGCGGGACTGTAGCCGGTCCACTTAAAAAGAGCATTGTGGCTAATCTCCAGCGACACATGTACAAACAAAGTTTAATTGTGAGCGGTGCGCTGCTCGCCGGCCCCGGGCAAAACCGATTACAGTCTTAGCGGCGCTCACCTTCGATTCCTGCACCTACCCACCCCCACCCACACATATTCAATTCCAATCAATCCCACCACACATATTTATATGTAGACGTGGAGCGCATGTTTTTATTGCGGACTGCATCGAATGACGGCCGCAAACATTGCATCCGCCTCCCTCGCCTCGCTCGCTTCGGAAAAACCTTTTATTTTTAATTTCGATTTTGATTTTTTCCGGGCACACCGTGTCGTTCTAGTTTTATTTTGTTTCATTTCATAGCGCAGGGTGGGTGCGCGACAGATCGGAATTTCAGATATGTACAATTTAAAATCGTGTAAGTACGGTCAGCGTGCGGCGGCAGGCGAGAGGGGCGGGGGTGCTCGCTCCCGCTAGACTGACGCCTGTCGGTTTGTTTTCTTTGCTTTTTTACGAATTCTATTTTCATTTGATTGCATTTGAATTTGAATTTCCGCCGCCAATATCCGCTAACTAAACACGATTAATGCGGAGCGGAGATGGACAGGCAGGCGGCGATCGTGATGTTCTCTTGCCGTTTTGTCGTTTTATATTAGAATCCACCTAATTTATTGCAAATTACGCCACGGGATACCGTCTGCAATATTGAACGCAAATCGGATTTGTGTTCTTGAAATACGGCGTAAACATTAAGACGCAGCTTGTGGATTCACCTTACGTAATAAGATACACGATTTGATTAGGTAAAGATGAAGCCCTCATGGTCGCGTGGTGATTGACAAGTTAAATCATGCCGGTCTCGGTCAGCACTCGGATGGGTGACCGCTAGTGACAAAATGTCTTGAGCGCTTCCGTGTTTCGGTTGGATACGTTAATAAGACGTCGATCCCGGTTGTTATCGTTAGACGACAGTTACTGTAATTCAGCCTTCTTTTTCGAAGGCCTTCGGGCGGCCTGAAAACTGACACTAGGGTTGGCTACTAAACCCTCCACCAATCCGCATTGGAGTAGCGTGGTGGACTCCTCAGTTGTTAGGAGAGACCCGTGCCCTGCATTAAGGCCAACAGATAGTGATTGTGTCACTATGGGTCGCTGCCAAAGATGTATTAAATCATTAGTAAAAAGTTGGAGTAGCAAAAGAATCAGTTACAATTTATGTTTAGTAAGGGATGTATAACATATAAAGTAAAATGAATGATGCTGTTTAATTTATCATTATATTTACTTTGACTACTCAGTCGCGCGTTGGTCAGTGACCCTGTCTGACGAGCCGTGGGTTCCAGGTTCGATCCCCGGCCGGGCCGGCATTTATTTGGCAGATAAATGTTTGTACTCGGGTCTTGGTTGCTAAATTGTGTTGTTTTCTGTCCGCTACCCGCAACGCAAGGAATCCTAGCGCGGGGGTGTGAGTTTGTAAGCTTTTATGATTGTTATTCTCTTATTCTTTTATATTAATAATACCTTTTATGTATGTCTTGTCTTTGTTTAGTGCAGTTTTTCAATACAACCATAACCATACCTTAATTGTTTTACCTTTTGGCGTTCCAACTTTTCATCAATGGGTTTGATCCATTGGAGAGGTGCTCACTGCAGCCCAAGGACCTATCAATTTTGTAAATAATCTCATTCCTTTCGAAGTTGTCCACAGATGCTTTGCATTTTCAGATGTTACTAAAGCTCAGAAATGTTCGATAATGATCGTGTACATTCCATCACTTTCAACCGTATATATAATCTTACACATGGAAAACTAGTGTTCTGGTGTCAGTAACTTTTATTCAAGACGTAAACCATTCATTATGCAATCCATCAAATTACTTTCTCAGATCATACTACTTATAATTTAGTACGTCCAGTGCATTGAATTAATTGTGGACATTATGTATTTATGATTAGCCATTACAAGGCAGCGGAACATTTGCACAACAAACACCATTGTAATGCGTCGACAAGTCGGGGTATCAGATCGATCACGGCATCCCGTTATTGGCAAACTTCTCCGCGACACGGCCCTTGATTAAAAGTATGCAAATTTTATTACATCCCCCGGGTGTGGGCCTCGGGGGCAGCTACACTCGATCGGGGTCAACTAACTACTCGTATCTGTAATGTAATTAGTATTAATCTTATTCCTTCAGCGCGTCTCATCCCATAGTCGTAAATACCAATAAGTTTCTAATCAAATTTTCTCACTTCAGACTCTGTTCGCAACAGAAAGATGTGGCTCTGATAGGATTAACAGGTTGAGTCCCTTCATACAACCTGAAAAATACAAAATACATTCGAATTCGAGTTATTGGGTAGAACTAATAGCTCTAATAAAACTATAAAGAGAGATTTAAAAGAATTCAGTCTATCAACGGATTTAATTAAAAATGCTTTCCCATCGAGCTAAAGTCGAAAAAGATTTTAATTCCGGGTTTTTTAATATGACTGCAGTCATGTTTTATTTAATACTCCACTACCGCGAATATCTTATGGTTCAAAATACAATATTAATTGAAGCTTCTGTTATCCTATTTATTTGTACGAAGAAATTACCCTCAGTCACTGGCTGTATCTACCTGTTATGGTTTCGGACTTCCAAATACTATGCCCGTTTAAGACACCCCGTTTATAATGTTATGAAATAGTTTTATTAATTTTGGCCATCTGCTGCTGAAGGTATTGTATTCCTCTGAACCCCAAAAGGTAAAACAAATAAGGTATTGTTATGGTTGTATTGGAAAACCGCACTAAACAAAGACAGATAGTACATAAAAAATATTGTTGGTATAAAAGAATAAGAGAATAATAATAATAAAAAGAATAAACAATTACACGCTCACACCCCCCCGCACTAGGATTCCCTGTGTTGCGGGTGGCGTACACACACAGAAAACAACACAATTTAACACTCAAGACCAGAGTACATATATTTATCTGCCAAATAAATGTCTGCCCCAGCCGAGGATCGAACCCGGGACCCACAGTTCGTCAGTCAGGGCCACTAACCAACGCATCATAGAGTCGACGATACCAAAACAATTTTCATAAAAAAAAGAAGGACCTTTGGCAGTTTTTATGTATCTGTTATGGTTTCAGATTTTTCCTTACTGTGCCAGTTAAAAAAACACTCTGTATAATGTGCTTTGCATAGTGATGTAGTCTGCGTTTTTCCTATGCTATACGAGTATGAACTTACGGCCGGCAGTCGTTATGTACCGCCTAGCTGGCCCCCTATTTCGCGAAACATACCTACCAACAGTAAAGGTAATAAATAATTCGATACTACGTGCTAGAGTGGGGTTTTGTTTGTGTCAAATTGTAATTTATCGGTTACTCGGCTCGACTTGGATATTGAGCAAGCCGCCCCGCCACCCGTGTTCAATGAAAATTTTATATTACCGTACAGCCGTTGTTGCGTCATCCAGTTTTTCTTGTTCGTGACCAGCCAAAGTGATCTTTTGATTAAATTAAAGGGATCAAGGGAATTTATAAACTGATTGATTGGTTGACACAGCGCTTTAGGCGTATCACTGGAATTTATATTGAGTTTAAGTGATTGAGCGCAAAGTTTTCGAGAATTATTTTAATACGAGTATACGGTACATAAAACGTGAGGTTTCAGTTGAAATAAGCTTGCTTGTTTTTTCATTTTCTTTCCTTTTTGTTTAACAAAAAGAAGATTATAAAAAATATATACTTTAAAGTGAAACTAGTATGGCGCGTCGGTTTTGCTAGTGGTTTTTGATAATATATTTATTTTGACAGCGACGGCGACGGTTTTTGCTTACGGCTTAGCTTTCGATTTTGTATGCAATTTTTAATTCGATTCAGTTATCGATTTAGGTAATGATTTTAGAAAGTTTGTGAGGATTAATGTTTATTACTCAATCACGCAAAAACCACTGAACAGATTCTTCTGAAAATGGGTGTGAAGGTAGCTGAAACCCTGAAATGGGACATAGGATACTTTTTAAATAGCCACTGAATGTTTGTGTGGAAAAAGGATATTTGCGCGGGCAGAGCCGCGGGCAAAGTCTAGTTATACATAAAACTATACAAAATGTACTGCTCGTGTAGTAAACAGCTGTTATGGAGACTGTTTCAGCAAAGTTAGCTAGAGCGCGCGCTCGTCGAACTGCGCTCGGAATTTGTCGACTTAAACCAATTTCACTTTAACTTCTCTAACAACTTATAATAGAGTAACTTTGCAGATTAATCTATTTTTGGTTTACACCTCAAGTATCTAGGCGAGGAAGCTGGGATATACGGTTGTGTAGACAGTAGGGTTGCGTAGATTACTTACGAAGTTTGAAACATTGTTATTTCTGGTTGATTTATTTTAGCCTTTAATTAGTATGCCTACGAATCAAGTACGAGATTAAAGGCGTCTGTACTCTCTGTCTCCCTCATTTAACCGATGCCCTCGGATAATGTTAGAACTTGTACCTATGTGTCTAAACTTCTCTCTCTCTTTTTTTATATTAGAAAAATATATCATAATTCCGATTGCACCCTGTAGTCTAAGATGGATTTAAATCACTATAATTGAATTAGAGTTTTATTCAAGTATACCACAGTTACCTTTTAGCATACGTAAATTAAATAATATTAAATATTATTCGTATTTAATATTCCCTTCTCATCGTGAGTGGAGAACCATGCTCAGTAGTGGGCCGGTGATGGGCTGTGATGATGATACGTAAATAAAGATTCATAGGATGCAGAGTTCATAAATATTGACCACCATAGGGCACTACTCATACATACATTCATATTATGTGCCAATTGTTCTGACTATACCAGTGACCAGCAGTGGGACGTGCTTACTTCTTGATGTTGATTTAAAAAAATATGCCGAAATTGTGCTGTGTATTGTGATGGCAGAAAAAAAAATGGTCATCACCACCTCTTCACGAGGGTGTCGTCGTATGAGGCGACTTAAGGAATATTGTCGAGAACGAGCAGCAGCGTCCTCTTTGCAGCAACTATCATCTACTGCGATCACCAACTCGCCAGCCCAGCGTGGTATCTATGGGCACACC
>DWLO01003295.1:0-11173 GCA_018245335.1 Dalla quadristriga | reverse complement strand
GCGGGAAGCCGCTGGATTCAGAGGGCACAGGAACGGTCGGAGTGGCGTCGATTAGGGGAGGCCTATGTCCAGCAGTGAACCTATAAAGGTTGATGGATGTATGGATGGTATAAACGTACCCAGTGTCCCCATTTTGGGTGTGATTTAAATAAATTGTTTTTTAAATCATAATTGCAGTTTTTTTCGGTTTTCCACGGCAACTTTAACCTTCTGCGCAACTAAACAAAAACGCAAGGCGTCAAAAATAAAAATCTCTCGCCCTAACGTCTGCTTACTACGATTAAAACATAATTCAATATAGAGTCCATGTGCGTAACGTGCATTCTCAAAACCGGCGGTCTTTGAATGTCCCTGGATAAATTCATTAAGTAGCAAAATATTAAAACTATAGAATGAATGTACAAAAAAACGGGAAAGATACATACTATCACGAGAAAGCTCCAGTCCATCCTTGATCCAAGTGACGGTAGGCGGTGGGTGGCCGATCACCTGGCAGGTGAGGCGCACCGGGTACGTGGCCTGCACGCGCCGGTCCCGCAGCCGCATCGTGAACTGCGGGGGGTACTCTCCCTCGATGCCTGCTGACCTCTCCCTGATAAACGTCATTCAATTTTAATTTTAATTCTCCTAACGAGAACATGCAAATTGACATTCAGATCACACGGACAGAATCATTGAATAGTTTCTTAGAACACTGCTCAATGAGTTTCTTGACAAAAAATAACTCTGTCATAATTTAACGAATGACCACATTTGTTTAAATCAGGCAATTTTTTTTTAATGATATGAAATAATTTTTATTTCATCAGGAGGTAATAATAGGTACATTGATAGATAACTTGCAATTCGTCATTGATCTAAATATCACTGGCCAATTCTATGTTACACCTAATTTTGCCACGATAGACCAAATCTATCGTAAAAACCGGCTTTAAAAAAAATATATGCATAGGTACATACAATACGATCTACGGGGTAGGCCGGGAGGTAAAAACTTCCGGCACTCTGTTAAAAAATATACTTAAATTACAGTATAGACTTTGGTATGATAAAGAACAAACACGAACAAACCTTTTTAGCTTAGCATCAGCTTCCCAGACGAGTCTGTCTGTGATAACAGCCATTCTTGCATAAGTAGAAGCACGGCCGTGGGCATTTGAGGCTTCGCAGCTGTATCGTGCCTCATCCTCTATCTGAACATCTTTGATTGTTAGGGAGCTGTCCAATCCATTCAGCAATATCTTTATACGGTTGTCGTCATCGTCAATCTCGTGTCCATTTCTCATCCACACAATTTCTGGAGTCGGTTTTCCTTTAAAACTGCAGCTTAAGTGCGCAATTTCTCCTAGCAATACTTTTAGCTGACCAGGAAGTATATCTGTGAATTCTGGCCTATCCCCTCCTAAGCCGATTCCAATGGCACTAGCCGTTTGTACTGGCTCTCCCCAACCATACTTGTTCCTAGATGTGACTCTAAAGTGGTATTCTTCTCCCTGTTTTAGGTTAAATGCGTCGAATGAATTAAGCGGAGTTATTCCCAGTTCTACCCAACGGGCGCCCCCTTCTTTGCCTAAAAGCCAGCTCTCAACTTTGTACGCCAACACTGGTGCTGAATTTTGGTGCTCAGATTTGGGCCAAGCTAGGGAAACCCAATTGTTTCCACCGTCTACTACGCTCGGTTCGCCCGGGATGCGATCGGGCACAGCTACAATGCAAAACAAAATATCGTTATCGTACCGACAATGACCTCAAATATATTTGATAAATTGCCAAGATACATTGAGCCAAGCAACTTGCAATGACCTCTTGTGATATAATATCGATATAGAGAAAGGTATCGTGAATAAAATGACAATGATTTCAAATCGATTTAAAAGTATTTTATTTGATGTTAAAGATAAATTCACTGTCCTCCGACTCACGAGCTGTGGGTCGCGCTCGAACACAATCGACGGTCGGGCCGGTTTGATTAGGCAGATAAATGCCGCTTAATTGTGCTGTTTTCTTTGGTCTGCAACCCGCAACACAAACAATACACACCCACATACAACAACACATGCACATCCGATCCATAAGATCTATCCATTCATCCTCATACGCGTACGCGAGATGTGTAGTTAAAATACAGGGAATATTACGTAGACGAAGTCGCGGGTACAGCTAGTTACTAATATTATAAATGCGTACCTAATTGTGTTTCGTCGGCTTGTTTATTATATTAGTATTGTATTGTCTCGTTTATTATATTAGTATGTTGTAAGAAATTAAGTAGTTACAGTTTTCGAATTCATTTTATATTCACCTACACATATTTACTTATTTTAAGTACACACGCGTGAATATTTATTAAGATTAGAGAACTTACATTTGTACTTTCTCTCTGCTATTGTCACTGCTGTATCATCTAATGGGTATGTCCAATCAGATATTAGATTTTCTGAGGAAGCTCTCTGTCTAACCTGAAATATAATATTCACAATATTTTCATTAAAATCATATATCACTGCTTATACAAGATTATTTTTTCTGTACTAGTTACATACCACTACTGTAACAAAAGCTCTGTCGCAACCATACGCATTTCTCGCCTGTATACAGTAGGTACCAGCATCTGACACCACTGATCTTTTAAGTGTAAATTTAACGTAATCATCTGAAGTCATTTTGCAAACTCGTTGACTGTTAGTAATTTCACGTATACCTTTCATAAAGATGACTGTAAAGTAATAAAATGTTGGATTAAAGTACAAATAGTTTTATAAATAAATCAAATAACATGATTAACTACAACGTATTCCGTCAATATTTATTATGACTTACCTTTTGGCTTTGGTTCCCCTTGTACCCTAAAAGATATGTTTAAATCCTCACCGACGGAAATTAGAACGTCCTTTTCCGGTCGTCCTACTAATATAGCCGGCTTACCCTCTAATTCGTTAGGTTGAACGACTGTTATGGCGGCATTCATATCAACATTGCCATGGTTACTCCAGGCCCTACACGTATACAATCCAGATTCTTTCTCTGTTACATCTGTTAGAGCTAATGTGTACAACGAATGTTCTACAAAGGTGTGAGCGTTTCTATACAGTTCAGTTACAGCATGCCCTTCTCGTAACCACTCAACTCGAGTAGGTGAGCCTTTAATCTCTACTTGTAAGCCAATAGTACCACCACTTGAAACCTTATAGTCTGTTAAAACATTAGTAAAGTGGGGACGCCGTGATTCTAATACTTGTCGATTGAACCGTGACTTATCTATAGTGGCTAGATTAGGACCCAGGCGACTTTCTTTTCCTGCAACAAAATAATTTAAATGATTAACAATAAATAAATAATAAATTGACTATTTACTTAACATGTTAGGGATATTACCAGTAAAATTGACAATGTGTGTAATTTGGTCAGACCACATGGAGTTCTCCGCTTTGCACGTATACTTTCCACTGTCTGCTGGTGTAGGCGCATTGATTGCCAATCTGCATACGCCATCAGCTAGATAATAGGCCTGATATCGATCATCATCGGTAAGGGTTTTGTCATCCTTCAGCCAAGTTATAGTGGGTAAAGGTTGGCCTCGAATCCGGGATTCCAATATCAATTCATTTTCTGCTAAATGGTAAGTATCTGCAAAAGGATATATTTAATTTTAATATTTTCTATGTTTAATTGAAAAAACTTAAATATATAAATCGAAGTAAATCGAAGTATACAAACCTCGGATAGAGCGTGTAAATGTAGGCGGTATGGGTGATGCTTCAAAAGTGGGGTATACTTTTAGATTAGCCGATGTACTAACTGATCCATTTTCATTAAGAACAGTACAAGTATACTCAGCTGAATCACTCGGAACAGCATTAAGTACTTCAAGGGTTATTAAACCATCTACGAGTTTAGTTCTGTATTTTAATTTATTGTCTAGTAAAACACCATTTTTAAACCAGGTGACTGACGTATCACTGGAAGACAGGACACTACAAGTTAGTTTCACTCTTGAAGCCTCAACTGCTGTCCTATCCGTCAGATAAGTTGAAAACACTGGTTTTCGTTTATGATCTCGTGATGTTACAGTACGATTTTCAATTAAAGTGTTTCTAGTTTCACTCAATGCTTTAGATCTCTGCCTTAAATCTGAGCGTTTTTCTATTGAAGAGGAGCTTCGATCAATCTCGTAACCCTGGGGAGTCGAAGAACGTAGCTGTGCTTGATACACAAGAGTTTGGGCTTTGTAAGTTGTAGGTATTTTGCCCTTTGTATCAATATCTTGTGTAAGAGTATGACTGTTATCGTATATCTTTTTTTCAATATATTCAGGTGGCGTAAACATTTCCAATCCACAACTGCTATTGTTATTATAGTTAATAAAATGAGGTTTTTGTTTATATTCATATTTTGGTTCTGTTGAATTGGTGATATCTATTTGGCCAATCTTATATTTATCTAAAGAACCATTGAAACCTCTAATCTCTACGTCTGATGTAGGTGTCGCTTCTTTTGTTACTTTTAGTTTATTCTTTTCAATAAGTGTGTTGTCAGGTATATTTACTGTAGGTGATCTCTCTTTTTGTAATTTAGCTTCTTCATCTAATCGTTTCTTCTTAGCTTCTTGTTTTTCTTTTTCCAATCGAATTTTTTCATCTTCCCTGCGATTTATATCGGCAGTTTCTGTTTCTCTTTGTAATTTTGCTTCTTCATCAAGTCGTTTCTTCTCAGTTTCTTGTTTCTCTTGGTTTAGGCGAAGTTTTTCTTCTTCCTCTTTGCGGTTTAAGTCCGCAGTTTCTCTTTCTCTTTGTAATTTTGCTTCTTCATCAAGTCGTTTCTTCTCAGCTTTCAGTTTCTCTTGGTCTAGGCGAAGTTTTTCTTCTTCCTCTTTGCGTTTTATGTCTGCATTTTCTCTTTCTCTTTGTAATTTTGCTTCTTCATCTAATCGTTTCATCTCAGTTTCTTGTTTCTTTTGGTCTAGGCGAGGATTTTCTTCTTCCCCTTTGCGTTTTAAGTCTTCATCTTCTTTTTCTTTTTGTAATTTTGCTTCTTCATATAATCGTTTCTTGTGAGCTTCTTGTTTCTCTTGGTCTAGACGAAGATTTTCTTCTTCTTCCTTGACTTTAGTGTCCACATCTTCTATTTCCTTTTGTAAATTTGTTTCTGCCTCAAGACGCTTTTTCTCTGTCTCTTGTTTTTCTTTTTCCCATCGAAGCTTTTCTTCATCCTTGCGATTATTTTCGGCAAGGCAAAGCTTTTCTTCTTCCTTATTGCATTCTGTACACCACTGCACATAAAATTAATTAATAAGTAGTAGTATAATGATATTAGTTAAAGAAAAATAAAGTTTCAGGTAGATAATAATCAGAGGGTGCGTGACAGCACATTGCTACTCTATAATGCGCTCTGTGTTTTTATTGCTCTGTCTCACATCGCCACCCTCCAGAAAAATCATCGTCGCACGCGCACGCACGCTCTGCCATTGTCCCGAGGTTAAGATAGATATTGAGTTTTCCTGGACCCCATCGCCCCAAAAACAATAAGGAAAATAACAGGTAGGCTAACCAGCAACGACAGCACAAGAGCCTGGACAAACCTGGTATCGTGTTACCGTGGTGAACCCCTCTAAACCCAAACCCAGAATTGTGATGGATGAAGTCCTGGCGACTTCATGCACTGCTCTCCGGTCCCCATCAAGTGAAATCTCTACATGGAATACTGATGTGTTTTCGTCACAGAAAAGTAGCAATTACAGCAGACATAAAGGAGATGTTTTTTAGGATTGGAATGAGAGACGAGGACCGGGATGCGCTACGATTTTTGCGGAGAGTCAAACGACAAGAAGGACCCCCCACGGAGTATCGAAAGCGCAGTGTTATCTTCGGAGCAGCATCGTCGACTTGCACTGCTATTTAAATTAAAAATAGAAACGCAGAAGAACATCGGCAGGAGTATCCAGAGGGGACAGATACCATCTGCAACAATCATTATATGGATTTTTCGATTCGATTGAGCAGGCTATACGCATAGCAACAGATGTTGATCATGTCCATCTTATCTTATCTTACTTCTTACTAATATTATAAATGCGAAAATAAGTTTGTTTGTTTGTTTGTATGATACGCCTACAGGGCAGAACTATAAAACCGATCTTCATAGAATTTGACAGATAAGTAGATTGAGTTATGGAGGTGGTCATAGGATACTTTTGATCCCGAATATACAGGATGGTCTTAAAACCAGAGAACAAATTCATTTCATTTACATCACTTCACAAATCCAGTGTACAAAAAAAACTGTCTTTATCGTCGTACTTAGGACAAACTAAGTTATTGTATTCGTATAAAACAGAAATAATGATTCAGAAATGTATAGAGGTAAGTTCCCAATATTTTTCAAAAATCATTCTCTATGGGTGTTGAATAGCTGTTGAAAATTTATATGGGAGGCCTACAGTTTCTAAGAACCTTGCAAAACAAAAGTAAATAAATGTCCTTGAACTTCGAACATTCGATACCGGATGTCTTGTTACATCGATAGCGTGAAGCTTTTAGTTTTCGTCTTAAGTCTAGCTACTTCGTTTCGTGTAAGCGAATGTGAATGAACGCCGAAACTACGCAGCCCTACGCAATACTTAGCGCTTTAGTAATAGTAATAAATTTTAAACGTGTTTTTGTATGGGGAATAAAACTTTGTGATGGTCTCAGAATGACCACGTGGTTCGTGGAGGGATGTCGTGGTGAGCTGCGATTCATCCTGTATGTGTACGTATTAGTTAATATTGGTACCTAAACTACTACTAAATGTAGTAATAATAATCTGCGTACCTAGTAAGTAGTGAGGCTCTCATACTTATAAAATCCGTAGAGTAAGTAGTTAGTACTACTGCAGTAACTAGTTAGTTCTACTGCAGGGAACTGGTGGGCATTCCCGGTTTCACTAGGGCTGGTCGGTAATGGCATTACGTTCTTTTATTAACCAATAAAAGAGAAACTGAGAACCAGTTGGTTGGTCCTCTAAATATAGGGGTCCGTTAGTCCCGTAAATAAAGTGGCCGGTAAGTGGATAACGCCTCTTGTATAAGGAAAATGTTTGTGAAATTCTTGTTTAACGTTTTGGTATTTATTGATGATATGGACGTTTTTAGTTTATTTTACAGGTAATTTTGTAATTTTTTTGACTCGAGAAAATGTTGTAATTCCGTGTTTCTGCTGTTTACAATGTTCAACTTTAATATATATTTCTAACAAAGTGAATACTGCAGTACTATTCACATAATGGAGCTTGATGCTAAGCCATTTAATGCAATCTGAACTATCACCGACCCTTAAGAAAGATATTGAGGTTTCTTGAACCCCATCGCCCCAAATAGAATAATGAAAAACACTGGTAGGCTACTAACCAGCAACGATTCGTCACACATTCTATTACCGCATTTTATTTACCTTTTGTGAGTTTGCTTGTTCTTCTAGTACTTCCTCTTTGACTGTTATCCCCACATCATCTTTTTCCTTTTTCGATTCCGCCTCTTCATCTAAACACTTGTTCTCAGTCTCATGTTTCTCCTGCTCAAGGGGAAGCTTTCCTTCTTCTTTCTTGCGATTTAATTCCACATGTTCATTTTCATTTTGTATTTTTGCTTCTTCATTGCATAGTGGTTCAGCTTCTTGCTTCTCACTTTCCAAGGAAAACAAGTCTTTTTCTTCTTCCGTGTATTTTAACTTGACATCATCTTGTTTCTTTTGTAATTCCGTTTCATCAACAAATCGTTTCTTCTCAGCATCTTCCTCCTTTTTTTCCAAGTGAATATTTTCTTCTTCTTTGCGCTGTATCTGCACATCTTCTTTTTCCTTTTGTAATTTAGCTTCTTCTTCTTGATGCTTTATTTTGGACACATGTTTTTCTTTTTCCAAGCAAAGATTCTCTTTGTCTTCCTTGTGTTTTATATCCATATTAACTTGTGATTTAGTTTTTTCATCGATCATTTTCTTATTGGCCTCTTGTTTTTCTTGGTCTAGGCAAAGGTTTTTGTTTTCCTCCTTGCATTGTATCTCCACATCTTCGGTTTCCTGTTGTAATTTTATTTCTTCACCTAAATGCATTATCTCAGCGTCTTGCTTTTCATTTTCCAAGCGAAGCTTTTTTTCTTCTTCCTCGACATTTTTTTCCACAATTTCTTGTTCTTCTTGTAATCTCACGTGTTCATTTAATCCTTTCTCCTTAACATTTGCTTTTTCTTGGTCTCCACAAAGCTTTTCTACTTCCATTTCGTGTTTTATTTCGGTATCTTCTTTTAACTTTAGTATTTTTGTTTCTTCATTCAAATGATTTTGCTCAGTCTCTTGTTCTCTTATTTCAAAACATAGCTGTTGGTTTTCTGAATTGTGTTTTATTTCCATATCTTCTTTCTTGTGCAATTGAGACCCTTCTCCTAATTGTTTTTCCTCGGCACCTTGTTTTTCATTTTCTATTTGAAGTTTTTTATCTTCGCCCACGTTTTTCTTGGCTTCTTTTTCATAGCAAAGCTTTTCGTCTTCTCTAAGGCGTAGTATCACCGCCTCTTTTTGTAATTTTGCTTCTTCATCTAATCGTTTAATTTTAGCCTCATCATCATTGATTAAAGAAAGCTGTGATTCTCTCTCTTGTTTCATCTTATCACCTTCCCCATCCTGTAATTTAGCTTCTACACCCAATCGCTCTCCTGTTTTCAGCTCCTGCTGTGCGATTTCATAATTTGCTTCTTCAACCAACTCGTCCTTTTTTAATACTGATAATTCTTCTTCATCATCTTCATTCTCTGTTTTTTGCGCACTGTAAAGCTGTTGCGACTCAATTTTTGTTTTAGTAGTAGTCTCAGTATCTAGTAATTGCTTTTCTATGTCTTCCTCAGGCATATATGAACAGGTTGGAGTGGTTTCCGTCATCTGATTTCTAACGTGCTCTTCATTCCCCACAGGCGACAAATGCTGGTTATTATTTGGTTTTTCAAGCAAATCAACTATACTTTCATTTTCTTGTAGTTGTTCAGACTTTATCTCTGAATCTAAAGTTTTACTTTCTTCGATTGACATATCTTGTACAAAAGGTAATTTGTTGTCATTTACAATGTTCTGTTCATCCTCTACTATAGCAAATCTTACATGGTCTGTTTTATTTGAAGATTCTGTATCATTTAATGTATCAATTGTAAGTGAATCAGTCAAACATTCCTCAGCTTCCGTCGATTCAATGCCTTGTACATTTTCACAATCTGAAATATTTTCGGTTACAAGTGTTGACATAGGCTGCTGTTGATCCAAAAGGTGAGGGCCTTGTAAAGATATTTCACGTTCCAGTATTTCTAATTCCTCTTGTTTTTCTTCTGAAACTGCACCTTTGTTTTGCCGGTTGAAATTTTTTATTAAAGAGTCTGTTAATGATAATATTTGTTCTGAAATGTTTTTGAATATTGGCATTTTTTCCTTGACTTCCAAGGAAGTGCGTGACTCTAATCTTAAGCAATTTTCTTCGAGCAGCTTTATAACTATATGTACTTCTTCAGATATTTCTGGATATGATTCAAGGACATTGGGTCGAACTACTTCCTTTAGTTCCTTTGTCAGTTCCTCAAGGACTATTTTGGTAAATGCTGCGTCACTTGGAATTCTTGCAGTTTTGTCAAAATTTACAAAGAATTTTATATCCTCAAAGTGATTTAAAGCTTGTCGTAAAACTTTTCCAAATCGTTTCCAATTATTTTTACTGTCACCTTTATACATAATAGCAATATTTTTTAATGAACGCAAGAAATTATCCGATGGCTTTCCATAATTTTCATACATGAAATCCTTTTGAATACTTGAAATTGTGCTTCTCATATTGGATATATTTTCGTATACTGTGTGGACAGCAATAACGATACTGTCTTTGATGTCTGGGTTTATATTGACTACTTCTAACTCTTTTTCTAAAGAAAATATTTCTTCTTCCATTTGGTCAAGGCTCTGAATGACATCAATGCCATTGTTAATTAAGGTGTCTGCATCACCACGAAAATGTAACCACAATTTTTTTAAAGTATGGCCTAAGTTATTTAATTTTGATGTAACAGTTGGCATTTGACCATTGAAGTCTGCCTTATACGCATCATCAAGTAACTTAATAGTTTGCTCAGTCCCTTCAGAACATTTCTGCAGCATCATAGCTGCGGTTTTTTCTTTAGCTGGATGTCCAATATGATCTTTAATATCACTCATGTTAGTAACCAATAACTGCAAGGTGGCACAAGCATCTTTTAAAAGCTCAGGTGCACTATTTTCATCGATTTGAAGTTGGACACTTCTCACACTGCACTCTAAATCCTCTAGAGTTTCATTGAGAGTATCATTAACACTTCCATCAAAATCACGTTTTAGTTTGATAATAACTGTTTGCACTTCGTCGAGTATATTTCGTAACAATTCAGTGTCTTCTACAGTTTCATCAGTGGCATACAAATCAACTTGGTGATTGACCTCACTTAACAGAATTTCTAGTTTTTTCATTGAGTCAATATTTTCTATATCTTGTTCTACATCTGTAAAAAAGGAGAGAAAACACAACTATTAGGAACGGGCGCATGTATCAGTGAGTACATGCACATTATTGCACATGAACTAAAACGATATGGTTTGAGTGCTCAATAAACAAATTGTAATAAATCAAAATCGCAACCAAAATCGTGCGGTTGTTACCTACTGACTCTTGGGCGGAGAAGATGCGCGACCCATAAAAATTATACTTAATAATATCGCGTGTGGTCGAAATTTGACCCATAATATCTGTTAATTTATTTCAGACGCAAAATGCTTTGCATTACCAAATCATCAAAACACAATAATTTTTCAATATTCATTGTAATTACATTCACTAAACATACAATGCATATTTAAATGCATCACTCAAAACCAATAATGCAGTTTCTATTACGTCTTATTACTACTAGGACTTAAATAATAAAATTCTTACTAAAAAAAGCTATAATCCCTTTTATCAAACTGAAATGAATAGTAGTAACGACACAGTGGTTGGGCCGTATCTCAAGCCTGGAAACCACTTATTAATGCTGCGTCGGACTACAGCACATGGGTCACTACGGAACACGACACGACTAGCGTAGTGTGCACCCAGCCTTCCACACCCAAGGGGGATGATGACTCAAGCTACTCGAATG
>DWLO01003294.1:0-11174 GCA_018245335.1 Dalla quadristriga | reverse complement strand
GGGTACAATGGTAGCACAGTACAATACTTGACGAAAAGGGGGCGCACTCAGCATTTGCCGTGGTAAACCACAGCCACAGCCATTTTCAACTTAGTGTTGATTCTAGATTAAAAGACGCGAGATACTGAATATACTGATACGCCTTTTACGATTCCCTTTAGTATTTTGATATTGTAATGTTACCCTGAGTAAAAACTCATAAAAATGTTACTCCTTTTTAGACCATTTTATTCGAGGTTTGCCACAGTGGTTGATGGGACTGCATGCAGTTTGCTATTCACAGTTCATAACAAACATTTTGTTTATAATTACTTATTCAAAGTAATCTAGGAAGAGGAAATTGTACCAGGTATCATTCAACTTCTATGTAAAGGAATGTACTCAGAAGAAACTGTTTAAATTGAACACTTATTTTTACAAAAATTTAAAACATCATTTCTGTTAACACCAGTACTCGTTTCCTTTACAACGAAGTACCTATGTTTTTCCAAGCGGTAATTCAAATGTTCAAAATAGCAAACAATCAAAATTACTATTTACAACTCAATTCGTTCATTGAATGAATGGTACTTATTACTTGGTTTATTTGTTAAATCAATCACTCAGCAAAACAATGTCGTTTCTGCATTGTTTATTACGTTATCCATGACGCATATTTTAAAATGCAATACAAGCACTAACTGTTTAAATAATGCATGATCGGAAACCAAGCGATAAGACCCTTTTTAAACAATGGAATGCATCTCACTAGGTTTTAGGGTTCCGTTACGAAATGAAAAACGGAATCCTTATAAAGCCGGTCACGTAAATAAACTGTTCGTCTGTCTGACACTTATTCCAGTAACTGTGCGTCATAAACTAGGAATATTATCATTTATGTTATGATTATTATATATTCTATGATGATTTTAAGGTTCTCATTACGTTATCACTTTTATTAATTTAATGATTTACGCCTACCGCATCTTCTCATCATCACCGAGGGTTGACCGGTAGATAATCCATTGTTAGTATTATTTATTATTAAGGCCCTTCATTGTAATTCATAGTTAAATAATGCTGAGTGGATGTTTCTTTGAGACAATGGATGCATAACATCCTTACAGATATGTAAAATGTTCATTTTAAGTTATGTTGAAAATACTTAGTAATAACGCCAATATTAAAGCTATTGAAAATCAACACCTATTGATGGACAGGTAGACAGTTAGTATAACGTGCAAAATATGGATTGAATTCCATAGTTGATTAATTTTATGGAGCAACGTAAACTTGCGGTGGACCGGGGAACCCATCATTCCGAGGTTTGACTCGTTTTGGTTAATTTGTATCGCAGCGTAACGTAACGTTTTTTCTTGCGTGCTTATAGTGAGTTCTTATCTTATAAACTCATAGACCTTATACAGCGATGTATACACCGTTGTTCCGCGGTAGGTTGTGGGTGAGTGCCCGTGGGTAATGGTGGCAAGATCGTGTAATAACGCTGCCAGTTGTTCCGTCGAATAAACGTTTTGTTCTTCTTCTAATATAATAAATGCGAAAATTTGTATTTGTTTGTTCACGGCTAAACCTAACAACCTAACAATCCTTGAATTAATATGTACAAAAAGAAATAGGTAGATTGGAATGTATCGGCAAGAAATACAAATTCATAAAGTGCAATTCTTTTTAATGTAAATTCAAGAGCAATAAAAAGCGTCATATTATAGCTCGCAGCGCTCATTCACGAATTATCGTGGTAACATAGTCACGCAAGTTGTGCGCGTTAATACGAGACTTTAATTATGCGCTTAATGGAGAGCATGTAGAGAGCAAACGCAGATGACACATCATGTCAACGACACATAGGAATTACTGAATTGTTTCGAATGTGTAGATGTACGAAATAGCACAGAGATATAAGAATTTGCAAACATACATTATCGTCGCCACAAATTGTTCGCGATACCAAGATGTAGGCTGTGTTTCGGAATACTTAGATCATATAGTCAAGAAACGTGCTCAAAAATTACGTTCATAATCCTATAAATTAAGGAACATAAGGAATTGAAAACACACTAAAGACCGTTGTATCACGTTGAGGTTGGCCTCCTACTGAAGAGTCCGATTCGGGGTTCGAATCTCTGGTGTATTGTGGCAACCTCCCGCCACTTAACATGAGATGGCGCTACAGGAATGGATGTTTGTATGTTTCTTACTCAACTACGCAAAAACTATGGAACGGATTTTTTGAAATTTAATGTGCGTTTGACTGGAGCCCTAGGATGGGACATGATGAATTGGAATGGGACTCTTTTTTTTACCAACAATCGAATAGAAGATTGAATAGGGGATGAAAGTTTCCATACAAATTTTCGTGGGCGGACCAGCGGAGCATGTCTAGTACATTATATAATAACAGGTTTAATTGTGTTTAAATTATGTTGCTGTTCATTTTTCATTCTCGACTACATTTCTGAGTACTGTGGCTGGCTGGTTATCTGGAACAGATTAATCTTCTGCTAATGAAAACGTGGATACTAATGCCAGTTTTTTTATTTAATTACGAAACGAACTGGTCAACTGTGAGGTAATTGTGTACATACGTTCACTATCCGTGTAGTTTAACGACTCTTGAAACCAGGAGAATAGCAGTAAGTCAATAATAAACGATGCACGTCAAGTACCAATTTTATTTATCTCCGTTATGAAAGCAAATGATAGCTAATTAAAAAAAAGAAAGAATACGTACAGTAAGTGGACTATCTCATTTGGCTTCTTTCTCGCTCGCACATTCGTACATTTTCAATGGTCATAAAAGTCTAGGTAGACTTGACAGTAAAATTACGGCCACTTTAGACATATTTTAGTTTCCATGTACTTACCTAATTAGTGATAGATAAAATGGCTAACAATTTGTCTTCGACAATTCTCGCCATTTTCACTGATATCAATTCGCTAAATGAAAATGAAAATTTGTCTTTAATATCCATTATAATATTATTGGCAACAATGTAAATCACATTTTTCAAAAGTCTACCTAGACTTTTACAGTAATTGAAAACGTTAGACTGTGCGAGCGAGAGATGCGAACCGTGATAGTCCTCTTACTTTCATCAAAACAAAATACTGTTAAAACACCTACTTACAAATCAAAATATTTAAATATAAATTAAGTTAATTCTTACAGGCTAAATTTAAGTTGATCAAAACAGTATCATCGAAAAGTCAAAGGGGAGCAAGTTTTATTACCAAATTAAGAAGAACTTCAAAATCTCAACCACTGGCTATTACCGCAAATAAGCCTCAAAACGCCATCACGATCCCTCACAACAATACATTATCAAGACCATCGCGATTTACGTGTTAAAATGCAGACATCGTATGCCCATACAAAATTAACTCATTCATTGCGATGTATGAAAAGTGTCCGGCTGAGTCAATAGTAATACTCACACGATGTTAGACTAAGGCTATGGATGAGCCGGGAGGAAAGCGGAGCGGGTGGGAGGGCGATTGGTTCATCACCATCATCATCTACTTCATCGTCATGATCATCATCATCCACTTATAACTAGAGTAGTACTGAGTACGGGTATCTTTTCAGAAGGTTGTATGCAACAGTCCACAACTCTGAAGAAATCCATCTCTCTTGAAAGCAGAGGTGGCCATACGCTGAAATGTTTCAAGAATACACCTTGTGCCGTCTCTTGCTGGAAGGAGTAGGCATACAAAGCTCACAAAATGGACAGTGAAACTCGCCTACTGGTGACGTTATTTATTCCGAGTTACCTTGGCTGTAACCCATAAGTGGCGCACTACAGGGCACTGGACTCCTCATAACTTTCCACCACGCTGCCCCAGTGCAGATTGGTGGCCCTCCACCAAGTTAGTGGCCAACCCGAGTGTTCGAGGTATATTTTTAGGTATACCGACGGTTATCTATCGATAACAACCGGGACGGTCAGCAAGAAAGGAAACGCTCAAGAAATTTCACCACCGCTAGGTCCCCCATGCAACTGCTGGCTGTGGCCGCCACTGGCACTCGCCACATAACCAAAAGTGCTTGATGGTACTCTAACACCCCGAAACTGCCAGGTTAAATGGGGAATAATCCTAAGGCCCGTGTTTTCCTTTGTCGCTTGATAGGGAAGTCCCTATTTGTATTAGTAGCTCAGAAAACATACTTACACAATAGCGGAGTGGTGTCGCTGGTGGAGCGGCGTGGACAGCGTGGCGGGGGGCAGCGCGGACAGCGACGCGGGCTGCGGCGACCCGCACCACCGCGCCTCGCGGACGTCGGAGGAACCTGCAATGGACGGGCCTTTGATTGATAGGCGACACGTGACTTTAGCCACAAGACACGGGTAACTAATGGATAAGACTGGAGCGTACTTCTCGCTTGAAGAAAGCTCGATGCGGAAGAAAGGTCCTCGAATGGAGACCACGACTCTGAAAAAGGAGCACAGGCCGCCCTTCGACAAGGTGGACTGACAACCTGAAGAAAACGGCGGGAACCTGCTGGATTCAGAGGGCACTGGACCGGTCGGAGTGGCGTCGATTAGGGGAGACCTGTGTCCAGTAGTGTCCTCTAAAGGCTGATGGATGGATGGATGGATGGTACTACTCGCTTCTCCAGGGTGTGGGCAATAGTAGCGGCAACTGTAAGCATGGGTTCGGGTTTCTACGGTGTACGCGAACCACAGCGCTGATATAGTGCATTGGTGGAACGGTTAGTGGCCAACTGACAAGGTCACGACTGGTAATCAAATATATAATCTATAACGACTGCTTGACGTGCCCTCCAAAGCACGGAAGCGCTTATGAAATTTCGCCACTAGCGTTCACCCGTTTAATTCCTGATAGGCACAAGTCTTGAGGTTATAAACGTCAGTACTTACTGCCATACAGAGTCATAAGCGACGGCGGTCGACTGGCCAGCACTGGTGTGGATCCATACCGCTCGCCGCCCGCGGACAAGCGACCGCCTAGCGGCTTGAACGCTATCGGTCGGATCACCGATTTGCCCTGCAACAATAAAACAAATCCTGTCATAACCTGTTCGGTGGCGCTGTCAAGTCCAATGGGAACTGTCCATTCGCAAATAATCACAATGTGGCCATCACAGATAAGTTTATAGTTACTTCGTAAGTGGCCATTGCTTTCATATAAAGTATTGAATTTAATAGGTATTCGGTAATCAGTAAATAATTAGGGATCAATGGAAAAATTTATAACAATAATAAAGAGGATTTTAAATGAATGAATCACTTTCTATGGAATAAATACACTAAGAATTATTAACAACAAGACACAATGTTTTTTATTTAAACACAAAAATAAAAATTAGGCTATAACTAACCTACGCATAACTAAATTAAATCTAAAAAAACTACCAAAAATATAAATGTGTGGTATATTAAAAAAATAGATTATATTAATGATATAAATCTTAAAATAAACAACAACCTCCAAGTTTTACACCACGACCCAACATTCTTTTTTTGACATTTACTTAATTTTAAACAACCGCTTCGCTTATGCCTAATGGACATACCGCAAATGATTTATCTATTCATCGACCGTAACCAATTGTTAGGTACGTACATACATAATGCACATCGCATTATGTATATTGGTGTATGGACAACGCGTCTGATGTACGAAAGGAATGCTTTAAATAAGATCATTAGTGATTTTGCTACTTTACACAAACAACATACATTTCTTGAGTACCGACTTAGATTTATTTAACTTTTATGAATGAGTACTGCACGAGCGATGATAGCCTAGCGGTTAAGACTTCGGCCTCCTACTCGGAAGGTCCGGGGTTCGAATCCCAGGCACCTATGACTTTTCTGAGTTATGTGCGCTTAAAGTAATTGAGCTTTCGGTGAAGAAATAACTTCGTGAGGAGACCTGCAGGCCTGAGAGTTCTCCATAATGTTCTCAAGGCGTATAAAATCCGCCAATCTGCACTTGGCCAGCGTGGTGGTCTATGGCCTTACCGTTCTAATCTTGAGAGGAGACTCATGCTAAGAGTGGTCCGGTGATTGGTTGTGATGAGGATGACTGCACGAGCACGAAGGATATATGAGAAATTGTTGGGCATTCTAGTTGATTTCTCAATTAGGACCAAGAACTTAAGGCAAAAAATATTCAAAACCATTTTCCTGTATATTAATTTGGTTGATGTATATCTCATACATAAACTAATTAAATCCATGCTTTGTTTGGTAAACATACAACCGATAGAACATTAGTTTGAGATGCAGTTATTATATGCTGTGTTATGCTTTGCTATTAAATGAATATTTAATCCACTTCAAAGTTATGTTTACTGAATAGGTACTTTGCCCTTAACCTTTCTCATTCGAGCAATACACATTAGCTAAGATAATAATCGTTTGCGAAATTATATTTCGGTCAGTTGTATTTCTTACGTCAGCTGAGCGTTTGTGTAACATCGTTATATTAGATGTAACATCCGTATATTTGCGGTTTGATTCGCATTCAAAACGAGTGAATAATTTAAATTTTACTTTATGTAACAAACATTTTCAGTGTGGTGACGGCAAAACAGACAATTGTCACCACCTCCTTTTCGAGCGAGTGTCGTACGAGGCAACTAAGTTGTGTTGTGTTTGGGTTACGATTGTGGGGTCTTTTGACGTCATTCTAATAGCACGTAAAATAGCGGCGTTCAAACAGCTCAAATTTATTCTCGATTTTAAAAATATTTTTAAATTAATTTGAAACATTTCCATCATTATTTATATTTTGATAGTGGTAAAAAAATTTGAACCGAATTTAAATTACACTCATATACCCTGTTGCCAACATTGCCATGATCTCTTCCGTCTGCCGCCCGCCGTCAAACCATTTCAATTCATACATAAATCGTATTCGCTACAGAGAATTTAAGCTAATAGCGTCCTAATGTAGTTATCTCGGTCGCCGCGGCACGGAATTGACATTTCGTACGCAGCAGACGCAATGAAATGTCACGACACGACAAAGGTCAATACAGTTTTACGACGTGCAGCATCCGACCACATTCGGCAGGCACCGTTAGCTCTCTGGATGGCAGAAGCTTAAAGCATTAGGTCGACAGCCGTGGCATCACCAAACGGATCCTGCGGAAGACCAGCGCTGGTTGTTCTTGGACATCCAGCACAATGCTGAGCAGGATCCTTTTTGTAATGCGAACCACTTACGATTTATATTGGTGCCGATTTATATTGTATGTCTTGTATTTATATTAGAAAATTGTAAGTGTACCCCATTATGAATAAATGATATCTTATCTTATCTTATCTTAAAACTGAACGTACCAAAAGGGAACTTAACCAACAGTGTTTTTTTTTCTAATGGACAGTTGCTATTGGCCCTACCGGCCTTTACAGCGTCACCGAACGGGGTGGCGAGCTAGGAACTACGCCAAATGAAGACAAAATAGAGAAGGAGGTGTGGCAAGCCACCACTTGCCTCTCCCTAATAATTGGGATTGCGACCAATCTAAGGGCACTTAAAGGTTCAACCTCCTCCCCCTCCAGCTTACCTAAAGTTTCAGTTTGCCAACAAAAAAGGTTTTAAGTGGATACGCAGCTATACTCACTTTGATTTACCGGCTCCTGAGGAGATCCATTGGACCGAAACTAGTCTGGCAATCCAGATAAATCGACGTGAGTATAGCGGCGAGCAAATACATTACATTACATCAAGCGTATACATTTGTAAAAAGATGGACCACCAAAATTCTATAGTTGAACGATTCCAAGTCCATCAATCTTGCACTACTATGAGTCATAGACCGTCGATCGGCGATTATGCAAATATACCCTCATTGTACAAGTGGACTTAATGAGAGCGGTCTCTATAAAGTATGGTAATTGGATATTATATTTTTAAATTTATCATCATTCTCAAACATCAAGGCAGCAGGGCGCAGTAAATAAAAAACAGCGGGTGAGCGTATCAAATATCAACGAGAACAAACCCGCGGGCGGTCGTTACTTATTAGAATAAAAACAATTTTAAGTGGTTAATAGCAAAATTTATGATCTTGTTAGGAATAATTCAATTCTGCCTACGCCGTCAAAAAGAGCGGTCAAATATAACAATCACTGCAAGACTTCACGCAATCGTAATAAATTAGTTAAAGCTAACTTAACAGTTTCCAGTGTCGTTTATAAAAGCCATTAATTATTTGGACATAAAAAGAAACTAAATTGCCTCAGTTAATTGTTTATGAAAAAAAAACTAGGCAAAATGTGCGCAAGACGCTTTTTGACCAGGTGTACAGCTAACGTATAGAGGATAGCGAATTTTATTGTTTGGATCTTTCAAAGGGTGAAAATTCAATCTATTTAAAGTTTTATTACAAGAATTTAAACTTATGTTATAGAAGTGTTGGTGATCGCAGCAGATGGTAGTAGCTGCACAGAGGACTCTGCTCGTTCTCTGTTGAATTCCCTTAGTCGCCTCGTACGACACCCGCATACATAAAATATATAATAATAAAATAAATCCGAGGCTTTTAAATATCAGTAAGTATTTCAGTGTATAATTGCCCAGTGCTTAATCTGAGGGTCCACTCAGCAAACTTGACAGTACCATCCGGTAGCAATGGACCGATCGAGCGGAATGACGCGCCGTCAGACGCTTAAAAAATAAATGTCTTGGAGCCATTGATGTCGAACAAAGTATCGAAGCTGAGCCGCAAGAATGTCAGGCGGTGACAAAAACGGGAGTCGAGGAATTACTGCAAAAGACCGCTAAAAACGAGAACGCACGAGCCATGCGATATTTTAATGGCGATGAAGTGGTAGTTATGCAGCTTAATAAAATTAAGAAGCGGCAATTCAAGCAACCTCTTTAATTGTACTGAGATTCCAAGTTGTTAAGAAGGCTCAGGCTCAAATTAATTAATGTAGAAGAAGCTAGCTTACAAAGTAATGTTCATAAGTGTAAATGGTATAACTACTAGAAACAAGAAAGTGAGTAGTAGGAATCAATGAAAAATTTTGCGTTGACAAAATCTTTGAATATTATCAAGCCAAGTAGGTAAGTCAAAAGTGCAGAACATTCAGTGGTTAAAATGAAAATGTTATATAACATTTTAGGACCACAAATATTACTAGGGAATTGAAGAGCTAAAAACTGGGCAGTTGCACTTATTATTTAAGTAGACTGTTGTGTATTTAGACGGGTGTCTACCGGACCAAGACGAAAGAGAAGAAAGTAAAAATACAAATTCTTGACCAAAACAATTGCCTTATTAGGAAAATCCGAAATGTATGACAATTTAAGTTGAAGAGCAGTGTTGCGTGTATCGTCTGATATGGGGATATGTACTTTGAATTTTGTTTTTGTTTTCTAAAAAGCATGCGATGTCCGGCCTCCCACGGCTGTACACCTCCCAAGCGGACGATAATAATATAAAACATCTACCACCCAAAATGTTTAAATGAGAAGATTTCTGCTGTTAGTTCCTTAGAAGAAACAATGTGAAAAATGCGATTCTAAATGATTTGACGTGATGCAGCGATACACAAACAAATATCTACATGAGTCGGCGGTGATGAATTGCTGAAGTTGAGCGAATTAGAGCTTCAATAATGTTGCTATCCTTTTTACTCGTGCTCCAATAACATTTCCTTCTCATTGTCTTTTTGCCGTGACGCTACTCAAGTGTATGTAATTGACTCATGATGAAATAAAAAGGTTTGATTTTTATTTGATCATTAAGAAAACTACCGTAAAAGCTTTCCAACGTCAATACATTTGGTGTGCATTATCAGAGATTAGTCATCGCTTTTAGTCAATTTCTGTGTGGCGCTTGATTTCAGGACCCCGACAAGTTGTCAGCGCATTTATCATTACTGTGCAAAATTGAGCAATTGCAGCATTGAAGTTGAAAGGATATCATTAAATTGATATTTGGGCTTCAACCATTTGTTAGATTTCGAACGGGTAAAATGAATCCAGGATAATCGTTATATACATCTTATTACTGACATTTAGCGTGTATTGATCCATATCACCATTTAGCGATAAGATCGCCTTTTGTTTAATATTGTTCCGTGTATCAATTTCCGAAACTATTGTTGCTTAGTGGACCATGAAGTATCTTTGTATTGAATTATGAATGTTAATACTATAGAGAAGCCATAGGGCTTTATGTGCCAATCAGAAATTGAAACCTAAGCCGAAACCGTTATATTTGCGTTGGTGTTATTGGAAGCAATTTCCGTTAGTAGAAACATATCTGATATCGACCCCCGCTCTGGAACTCACTATTTAAATCAGGTAGGCTTAAGTCGGTTGGCTGCCTCCATAACATCAACAATTTGTAGCTTCATTCCTTCTCGATTTCATTTTCATTTCAAACTTAAACTCAAACTGAAAGCTTTTTATTTCATCAACGCAGATGACAGAGCAAGACAGACAACAATTCTAAAAACGGTTGATTGTGTTTAGGTGTCATATAAATAGCGTATTGCATTTAATTATTGACCTTAATTTTAACATCACAGACAGACATTCCAATTTTATTTATTGGTAAGACTCTTTGCTTCGGCTCTGCGTGCAAG
This sequence comes from Dalla quadristriga, assembly GCA_018245335.1. NCBI lineage: Eukaryota > Metazoa > Arthropoda > Insecta > Lepidoptera > Hesperiidae > Dalla > Dalla quadristriga. Next base: position 600 of record DWLO01003294.1, on the reverse strand, counting down.
TCGGCGATATAGAGATAAAGGGCATATGAACGGTATATCTCCAATGACTTGTATCGCCGAAGCATATCGGTGTCATTAGATTAACTCTATAAACGCAGCGTCAGTCAAATGGCACGTGTGATCGATCAATATGGTAATCAAAAGCTCATTGTCCTAGGCCCGGCTGGGCTTATAATAGAATTCTTGACTTGTAATACCTCGGATGCTGACAGCATTACTAATCTGATAAGAGTCACCTGAGTCTGCACTGCATTAAAGTACGTTTTGAAACTTTAAAATACATGAAATAATTTAAATAAAGAGTTTTGCTGTTTGCATCGCTAATGCTTTAAAACAAAACACGCATTTAATGCAACCGGATAAAAATTATGAGGCGCTCAGCAGACGATGGACAAATTGTCCGCGACTATAAAGTAGTTTTGCAAAAACAGAAATAGATGGCGGTAGTGTGTTTTGGATAAATAAAATTTAACTAAGTGAAGACGCAATAAGGTGTTTTTACCAGAGAGCGTTAGAGAAAGAGGGAGAGAGAAGCTTTCGTTCTTTACGTAACTACGATAGTGTGCCTATTTGATAACCCTAATAGCCCTACTGACAGCC